>JH720298.1:1153191-1174559 GCA_000231825.2 Tetrahymena elliotti 4EA
AATGTGGTTTTAAAATTATATTTTTCATGTTGGGATTTTTGGGGTAGAAATATTATTTTACTTTATATTATATGGTAATAAAATTGATAATGGTTGAGTCTTTTGATTCAATATCAGAATATTTAAAACCTATTTTTCTACGCCTTATCCTACTCATAAAAATAAATAAAATACAATAATACTTAGAAAAATACTTTATTTTAATTATTAGATAAATTATTCATCATAAAGTAAGAAGCATATAAAAAAGAATGTGAAATAAAATATGAAGCTAAGCTATTGAAAAAAACTTTTTCTTTGAGATAAAACCAATTATTAGCCAAAAGAAAACTAAAAAAAATAGCATAAATTAAAGTTAAAGAAGTGGATTTTTGAACACATTCAAAAGTTTCTTCAAACAATGCCTAAAGAACATATTTAGAAGATGTTCATGAAGAAAGCAATTATTATGCTGCATCAATTAGATAAAATTAAAAGAAGACAATAGTTTAATTAGAATGAATATGAAATCTATCTTAGGCAAAACTAATGTTCATTGACATGACTGTTTCATTTAAGATAATTGAATTTATCTAAAAAATTAACAAAGCTTTTATCATCTTTAAACAAAATAAATCAATCATGTCAAAATACAAATCACATTATATCGCATGAATAATAGATTTAATATTCAAATAGAATCTCAAAAAAACACCTCAAAGTTTTATTTTTTATACAAATATGAATTCAATTTAAGTTAGCTTGAAATATATCATTTTTCTTTTGCAGTTAATAGAAATTTTTATATGAGTAAATCTAATATTTTATGTTGTAATAATATAGGTATTCTTCTCTATTTATTTACTATTAATTTAAAGAATTTAATATTTTAATAAATAATATCTTCTCTTTTAATCTTTTTAGATAATATTAGAAACATCTAGATGATTCATTAAATAAACTTGAAAAAAATGCAAATTCATCAAATAAATTAAAATAATTTCTCTTGAAATTAAAACTCTAAACATTTTAAAAGAATAGAAGCTAAAAAATACTAAAAGCTATTAGCTAAAAAAGATTATGCTTTTTGATGTAGCCAATTATTTGGTATTTAATAAAATATCTTTTAATCTACAATATATACTAAAAACAGATGAAATTAAAATTAAAAATTTAAATTATTTGTACAAACACTTCAATTTGTTAAGGATGTTAAACTAATAGGAGGTCAAATTTTTTATAGAAGGTATTAAATACAGATACAATAAATATTTTCTGTCAAAATTTTTTCAAAAACCAACATGTAAGCGTACTTAAAAATGTGTTTTGAATAAAATCAACTAGTTTATATTTTTTAAATAATAGATAGTTTTTAGAGCATTTTAAATAAAAAACTTTTATGAAGTATACTAGCTATTTATATTGATATAATTTAAAATAATTAATAAGTTGGCTAAATCATAATAATTTCATTTGTTTCATTCAAAACTCCTTCTTAAAATATGCTTGTTTTACCATTTTTAAAGTAATTACCACTTTTATTCATACAATTATTGAATCTGCTATTATACTTGGCTGCTGATCTCAAAAAACAAAGAGTAGGATTCATTATAGTTAGTAATCTTATTGCTTTTTCGACAATTTATTTAGGTTATTATCTTAATTTTGTTGCTAGACATTTTTTGATAATAAGTTTGATATCCTTTTATTTCAATTCAATTACTTTATCAGTCGCAGAAGATGTTATCGACAATAAATAATAAGTGACAAAGTTCTTACTCGAAGATATTAGTTGATTTTTAAATAATTTAAGTTTAATTGAAGTACGCCATAAAAATGTAAATCTCTTTTTTATCACATAATATTCTCTTTATTGCATATAATTCTTGGGGAAGAAAGGAGTTCATTAGAATAAATATTTTTATTTTTTGATTTTTCTGTAAAAATTCAGGATTTTGAATTAAACTTTGTTTAGTTTTTTTAAAAAAAAATTAATGAAATTCTTTCAGAATTAGTAAAATTTTATTAATTTTTTCATTAGTTAAATCAACAAGCTTTTAAGCTAAAAGTTAGTTTTACATTTATATTCTTTAAATTAAAAATAAAGATATTTAATAAATAATATTTTAAATGAAAAAAGATAATGTTAATTTGAAGAAGTTTAGATACATAAACAGAAGAGTAAAAGCAAAGAAAATAAATAATAAAATTGAATTACAAAATGTCATTTCAAAATATTTTTAATAGAGTAAATAATGAAAGAGTATTTATCATTGAAAAGCCAAAATGAAAATATTTAAAATTTATTTTTTAAAATAACTTAATTTTAAATATCATTAACTTAACTAAAAAAAGATAATCTAAAGCATTTGTTTAATTTACTGAGGAAAAATTAGGAACCTCCATCATAAGAAATCAAAGAGGTTTTAGTTATATAAATGCTAGAAGGGTTAAATAACCTTCATGCAAAACATATTATGCACGGAGATATTAAACCTCAAAATTTCCTTGTTTGTCCTTCGGAAACTTATGGCTTTACTATCAAACTTTGTAAATAACCTTTTATTATGAATATATTATTATTTTAACTTTTCAAAAATTAAGGTGACTTAGGTTATGCCTCGGCTCTTTCTAAATTAAAAAGTTACTAATCTTAGGTAAATAAATAAATGATTACTTAAAACAAAAAATAATTAATTTATCAAATAAAATAGAGAGGAACTGATGCTTACTTTGCTCCAGAGGTAGATGAAGAGGGTAAGAAGGGAAAGTCTAGAATTCAGGTTTTTAAAACAATTTTTTATTCAAATTATAAAATTTTTTTAAAATTAATAAGTCTGATCTCTTTTCTTTGGGTCTAGTGTTTCTCGAGTTAGATACCTAAAAGTGCTTGAAGAAAATTGGTTTCATTTTAATGTAAAAAAATATATTAATGAAGGTTAAGAACTACCATTAGAAAAATAGTAAATAGATAAGAATTCAAATATTTACCAAATAGTTATGATTTGCTTAAAGAAAAACTATTTAGAAAGAACAAATGCAGGAGATTTACTTTAAATGCTTATAGAACTTCATGGAAAACCCTTGAAATTTCAACTGACATCTATGCTATTGAAAATATTAAATAAATAATGTAAAAAATAAAATCACCAAAAAATAACTATTTTTATTAAGTTAATATTTCAATTAGATTGGATATAACTTAAAATAAATATTTTATTAAATATTACATAAATTATTTAATTTATATTTCTTAACAAAAAGAAACAAATCCCAAATCAAGCTGAGGATCTTTAAAATATTATGAATTAAATGCAACAAAATTAAGTAAGAATCTGAAGATAATATACATTATTTAATCATAAAGTAGTAATAAAATGTAAAAAATTTAATTATTATAAAAAAGCAAGCTAAATTTGAAGAAGAAGCAAAAGCTATGCTTGAAAACCTAGATAAGAAAATCAAGAAAAAAGATTGCCTTTAATAGTTTACTAAGGATGCAAAAGTGTTCTCAAATCTACTAAATAGTTTGTATGAAGAAAAAAAATATGCTTAAAATTTCTAAATTATAAGTTTTGGATGCTATGGAATGGTATTAGGCACCAAAAAAATTAAGTTGGACAATAGAGAAATAGTATTAAAAATATAAAAAATAGAAAATGAAGAAAAAATCTAAAATGAAATAAAGATTATGAAATAATTTAAGACACATTTAGTTGTAGAGCTATGTAAATGAAAAAGCTACAGTATCTGATAGGTATATGATTTTCGAGCTTGAAAAATGTTCATTTAAGTTGAATAATTTTTTATTAATTTTAATCATTTCTTTTTTAATTAAAAAAAATCTAGACAAAAATTAAAATCTCAAAATATTTTTTTATTACAAAAATATGAAAAATAAAAACAAATTTTACATTAAAATTAAACAAATAACAAAAAACTATAATATTTAAAAAGAGATTTACAAAATTACATTATCTATTATTTATTATTAAATCTATTTAAGTCTTTATGTATAAAACAAAGAGCTACATTCAAAAAATTGTTATTTTTGTCATCCTTTTTAACTAATAATTTATTTAGTTTGGAGTGTAAATATTGTTTTTTATTGATTTGAATATAAGATAATTACTTCTTAATATTTAGGTTGTTATAATTTAAAGCTAATTTAAAATAATAATATTTATTTGATCAATAAAAAATAAAAATAAAAGGTAATGAGACAAAAAATAGATGGTGAATATAATGATAATGATAAACTTAATATTGTCATTTAAATTATTGATTCGGTCAACTATGTTGGTTTAATGTTATACATAGAGATATTAAACCTGATAATTTTTTAGTTTGCAATGATGGAGATCAAATTAATATTAAATTATGTAAAAATTAATTAATACATTCTTTAATTTAGCAAATGTTTTTTTCTCTAAAGGTTATTTTGGTTTATCATTGTAGCTAGAAAATAATTAAGATATCTTTTAATCTACTAAAGTAATTACTATTTTCATAAAAATTTAATATTAAAAATTTAAATTAAAGACTGAAGGAAATTATGTATATTTAGCTCCAGAAATTATGACAAAGGAAGAAAATGAAAATAAAATATATTCTAAAAAAGTAAAAGTAATATTAATATTAATTTAATATTAATTATCTTTTTATTAAAAGTCTGATTCTTATTCAGTTGGACTTTTACTTGCCTTAATTGATAATTATTAAATCTTGGTTTAATTTGCTGCTATGAAATTTTCAGAAATTACTTAATCTTAATTTTAAAAGCCTTTTGAAAATTCTTAAATATAAATAAATACAAGCAGTGAAAGATATAAAATTATGTGCAAAATTATTGTTTAGGATTACTAATAAAGATATTCTCTTTAGGATTATGTAAAATAAAATCATCAAAAGTTTTTATCAAAATCTTTGGAGATGAAAAAAATTCTATAAAATAACAAAATGTTTTGCGTTATGGATTTGAAAGAAATAGTTATTAAAAAGATTGATGACTTATAAAATGTGAAAGATTCATTAAAAATAATAATGGATTTAAGGTAATTTTATTATTTGAATAAAAATAACTATTTAAAAATTTCTAAGAAATGATAAAAGTTAAATAGAGTATTTTTAATAAAATTAATTAAGTAATATTTAATTCAGTATTTTGGTATAGTGAATGCGCAAGCCGCACAATACACAAAATTTGATATGTGCCCAGAAGATCAAAAATACTCCTGCAGACGACTTGTGCACAAAAAAACCACAATATTTGGGTAAAATGAAAATTTAGCTAACAATTATGATATTATTAAACTAATTTATAAAAATAATCGAAAATTAAAAAAATTTGATAAAAATTTTGATAAGTTATCTGAATATATTAGAAAGCATATACTCTCTAAAAATAGAGCCCTTCAAGTAAGCTAGCTAGCATAAAGCTATAAGATGAAAATTATAATAATGTTACTCCCTTTAAAGTATATAGTTTTTTATAAATCAATCAGTGTTTGTATTTAATACATATTCTATTAATTCAAATTACCTCAGCTCTGTTGAGTTGGTGTTGGTATTAGGATTGGGGTAAGGGTTAGGTTAGGTGGGGTTTGGATTACATGTTAAATATTCAATAATTGTAAATTTAACCTCTAGGTTAATTAAACTGTGCAGAGTGAAAAATAAATATTTAATTAAGCTTTTAATAGATATCATATGTGTTTGTTTATTAGCATTTATTAAAAATATAATTATCAAAATCTTCCAAAAAGAAATATTTAAAATAATTGAATATTTATTAAAATATGTAAAATAAAAAATTAAAATTGGCTGAAAATTTATGTGCAGGCATAGTTTTAGGTTGTTTGTGCAAATGTGAGTAAGACAAAAGTTAGTTATGCAAAATTGGGTATAATTGAGAACTAAAAGTATAATTGTTCACTTTTGCGGTGTGCGGGTTGTGCATACGCCTTAATTATGATTTTATATATTTTGTATCCTTCCTTCCATACTCATTTTAATTATTTTTTTATCTTTTATTTAAAGTTACAATAGCATCGGTGCTTAGGGTGCAAAAGATTTAGGGACAGGAATAGCTCAGTGCAAGAATATCACAAGTTTGATACTAAATTTAGGGTAAAAACATTGCTTATAGTTAATTGTTAAACGAATTAAGAATAGATAGATTACTTTCTGTGTTGATTAAATTAGACTTTTTAATTTCGCTATTTGCATATTAACTGCGTTTATACTTCTTGATTTACTCACTCACTCATTCTTTTTATGAATTATTCACACTATACAACAAAAAATAGCCAAATTTTTTAGAAATTGAGTTTACTGACTTTCTCTTCAAAAAACTACTCAAATATCAACTCACCAAATCTCTGTTTTCTCACCCTCCTTCCCTCCATACTCATTTTAATCATTTTTTTATCTTTTATTTAAAGTTACAGTAGCATTGGTGCTTAGGGTGCAAAAGATTTAGGGATAGGAATAGCTCAGTGCAAGAATATCACAAGTTTGACACTAAATTTAGGGTAAAAACATTGCTTACAATTGATTGTTAAACGAATTCAGAATATATAGATTACTTTCTGTGTTGATCACTTTATGCAATTTAAACACTTTAAATTAATATTGAAAATAAGGTGTTCTTTGAAAATATGAAGAATATATTTTGACGTAGTTTTCTTACAAAATATTTTTAAAATTTAAAGATTTTGAATTTTTAGAATAAAGTTATTTTTTATTGAACTTTTATTTTTCATACCATTTATTAATTAATTCATATTCAAAAAAATATCTTAACAAATTAAAAAAAAACAATGATATAAAATATCAAATATTTTAGTAATCTACCTGAAGTATTTCAATTTCTTTTGAGATATAAATATATTTTTACTTTTATCCATTTAAAGTTATTAAGCTCCAATTTAAATTCTTACTTAAATTTGAGATTAATCTGAGGTAAAATTATTCATTTTTCTTTAAAACCATCAAATCTCTAAATTTTTATATTTAGCCTCATGTAAAAATAGTGTTTCAATATTAATTACCCATTATTAACAAAATTGAAACTTTATTTTACTAATTTAGTTTACTTGATATTTATTTAGCTTTTATTAATTTTTATTTGTACTAATTTTTATATTTCTCTCATTCTTTTCAAAATTAATTCTTATAATTTTTTAAAAGTTAGAATAATATTGACGAAATTGGGGTGTAAGAATTAGTATCTTGCTTAGCAAAATGCTCTAATCTCTAAATTTTGATTCTTAACCTCAGGTAAAAATAAAGTTTGAATCCTTTAGAGTATAATTGAATGAATAAAATAAATATAAACTTAATTTATGAGTTACTGACTGACTTCTTAGGGTTGGTTTATTTATTATTTATTTTGCTCATTCATTAATTTTTATTAGTTGTTTTCAGATTTAATTCTCATTCTTTTCAAACTTATTTCATCTAATTTTTTAAAAGTTTGAATAATTATATATAGTAAAAGGGGGGAACGAGCGCAAATTATAATAGCATAAGAATAAAACTAATAATATCAACATTAATATATAAAAAAAAGTTTTACACTTTATATACCCTAGGACCGAGGACTTGAGGAATTACGGTTATATGATTTTCCTCAAGTAGGTGAGGATCTGATTTTAAGTATGGTTTTTCTAAATTATAATCTAATATTGAACTCTATTAATGAATGTTAGCTTGAAAAATAAATTAAGAATAAGTTTTTAAGAATTGAATTATTGTTCTGTATATTTTAAATCTGATACTTTTTTATCGAAATCTATCTAAAATGATAATATTTTATGATATAATAGTTTTTATATTTTTTAATAATCTCTAAATATTGTATCATAGAAATATTTAAATTATTGATAAAATTTTTTGATTATTAAATATTTTTTTATAAAGCCCTAAAGAAAAATAAAGATTGTCAAAAAAAATCACTGATTCAAATTAAGATAATCGAATTTTTAGAAAATAAAAGACATGTTTTTACAATCAAGAAGAATATACATTTAAATAAAAATAAGAATATCATTAAATATGATAAGAATATGGCTATAAAAATTTATTTAGTCTACTTGAAAATAAGAATTGAAAATTGAATATTTTATCTTTTAATGTAAGTTTAAATGTATCAATAAAAAAGATACGCTAAATTTAATCTAGATCTTTAATAAAAGAGGCTTAACAAAATATATAATTTTGAGAAAGATTAATTTAAACTGAGAATTAGAGTGTTAAAATAAATTACTTTTTTAATTTTAGCAAATAAAAATAGAAAATTATTTAAAAGTAAACGATTAATTTTAGCAACTACATCAATTGCACAAAAACTTTTTTAAAAATATGATTTAATTATGGTGTCTATAAGAGTGAGTGAGAAAAGGTGATGTTTGTTTTGGATGAGGAAAAATGAAATTATTGTTTAGTAATTAAGATAAAAATAAATCGAAGTTTTTGAGTTTATTAATTAATAATTGTTTTTGCTTTTTTTCATCTACATTCTATTTTTCAGATTATGAGTCTCATTTTCTGAGACAATCTCTAAATTTTTCCGCTAAATAATTTTTTCTAATAATCTTGAAAAGTAAAACAAACATTCATGAGCAAGTAAAAAGATTAAACAAATAATCAAGCAAGCAAATATATAAATAAATAAAGGGGTAAGTAGTTGATTATTAAGAAAAAGAAAGCTAGCTAGCTAACTAAATATTAATTGAAGGAAATTAGCTTTGAGTAAAATCTATTTGGGTGTATTTTATCTTAATTATTATGTGTCTCGCGGATAAAAAAATTAATTAAATAAAAACAAAAAATATTCAATTGTTATTTTGTTTGTTTATTCTTTTTTTGAAGATTTGAAATTGCATTGATATTTGATTGAAAATGCTTGTATGTATGTCTATATATATGTATTATTGCTTGATTGCTTGTTTATTTGCTTAAATTGATATGAAGATAGTTTGATATTAGTTAAATGGATAAATAGATAGAAAGATAGATAGATAGAGTGGTTTGATGAATATCAAAAAAAGAAAGCAAAAAAGAACTAACTAAGTAAAAATTAAATAAAAAAGAAGCTAATAAATCAACTATCTTAAAAAGGAAAGAAAAATTAAATAATAATTAAAATTATAGTATCAAAAAACTAAAAAATCAAAAAAACAATAAAAGTAAATAAAATCAAACCCACTTTGGGCAAGATAGTAGGAAAGAAAGAAAACAACATAACAAAATTAAGGAAAAGAACAGGATGAGTGACTTCAACTAATTGTTGAATACCGCCATGCTTGGTGGAGCTAACAGAACTTAAGCTGAAAAGTAATTAGAAATGATCTGCATGAGTGATGCTTCCAACTTCTTCAAAAATCTCGTTACTGAGCTCTATAACGAAAGCAATCCAGAAAATTTAAGACAATTTGCTGGTACTCTTATCAAAAATTCAGTTCGTTTAGATGTAATACATATTTTTCAATTGAAAATCTTTTCAGACTCCCCAAGGATTCACATAAACCTATTTATTCATGATAAATCTCTCATTTTATAGTTCTTTTACAGAAAATGATTGTGGTAATTAATCCTTTTTATTTTTGTATAGCTCTAGGGAAAATTATTATGGGCCACTTTAGACTCCAATCTTAGAGATAGCATTAAAAATACTCTTCTTTCAGTCATGATAGTTAAGTTCCCTTCAATATAGAAAACTTGTGCTAACGTAAGTCTATTCTTTCTTATTAGTTTTTCATTTATTTATCTTTCTGGCTTTCATCGCTTCCATTCATTTAGCATGCAAATAGTAGTAAATAATATTCCAGTAAAATATTTTTATTTTCCTCATTGAAAGAGTGCAAAAAAACAACTAAATTTGAAGAAAACCTCACACCAAGCAGTTTTTCACAGCATATATATGAACTAGTTTATAAAATTATCTTTTAGACTTGTTTCTCGAAATTAGTATCTTTGATAAATATCTAATTTTTCATAAGCTTTTAATATTTCTTTATATTTTTTAATTTTTCTTGGATCTGATTTTGATCTTCGCGGAAAAATTAATTAAATAAAAAACCTAAACTAAATACTCATAAAATGAGCATTATTTTCCACAAATCTTTCTAATAATGACAATAATAATAACTGCTATAATGTGATACATAAAAATGTCGATAATCTTTTTTCTAAGTGAAATGAATGCGAAAGCCACGTTTATAATAGATATACTAAAAATTACATTTTATGAATTTCTTATTTATGAAATTTCTTTTAATTTTAGGCCATTTCTACTATCTTTACTGTTGAAATTATGGAAGAAAGATGGCTCAATCTTATTGATGATTTATCAAATAGCACCTAACCTTCTGTCTCTGCTGATGTTAGAAAGGCTGCTATTCTTACCCTTGGTTAAATTTGTGATAAGCTCAAAGAATTCAGATTAGGTAAACAAAATTACATCTCAAATTTCATTTGTTTTAGGTTCCAAAAAGAAAGAAAGTTCATTAATTTAGCAAGTCCATAAAAGTGCCTTTCAATAGCAAAAACAATATTATTTCTAGCTCAGAATCAATGTTTAAAAATAAATAGAATTAGTTTGTTTTTACTTGAGTATTAAAAACACAAGCTACAATATCAATAAGAAAATAAAAAAGGAACCATAAGAAGCAAATTTATTTCATCATAAAATTACAAAGAGAAAACAATCGTTCACTCCAAATCAAGCTAAAAAATGAAAATGATAAATTATTTAAAAATAAATATGCTTGAAACATTCGATTTACTAATGAATATTTTAATTAAAAACTAGGTTACAAATTAGCTGGAGCTACCAAAGAAAAGATTTTGATGGCTATTTTAATCGGTTTGTCTCCCGAAGAGTAAGATTTGGAAATTAGAGAAAACAGTATTGTTGCTTTAGGAGATTGTGTTGAATTTATGACTGATATCTTAGAAGCTGAATAAGTTAGAGATTATACTGCTTAGTTGTTAATCGCTGCTTTATAACATCCTCATGAAAAAATTAAAGTTACTGCTCTTCAACGTTCCAGTGATTTTGTTAAAGCTATCTATGTTTATTTCAGCAAATACGTTAGTGCATTCTTCAATGCTACATAAGCTTCCATCCTTAATAATGATGAAGAAGTATGTATTCCTGCTATGGAAATCTGGAGTACCCTCGCCATCGAATATCATGAAAGAGAAGAAAAGAATCACTAAGTCAATAGAGTTGATGTTTAAACTATTCAAAATCCCAACCATATTTTACTCATCTAAGAATAATTAGTTTAATGTCTCTTGTAAAATCTCTTGAAAAACAACTTGGATGATGACTCTGAAGCTGAATCTACCATCTAAGATGCTTCCTAAAAAGCACTCTGTGCCATCGTTGAATGCGTTGGTGATGCTGTAGTTAACACCTTTACTGCTTTCATCACTAATACACTTACCAACTCAGAATGGACTTACAGACAAGGAGCTATTCTTGCATTCGGTGCCTTAATGGAAGGTATCAGTGAAAATTTCATCTTAGATTTAATTACTAAAGCCTTTTCAGAATATGTCAAGACTTTAAAAGATCCTGTCATTAAAGTTAAGGTAAATAATAAATGCTCATAATATTCATTATTCTTATTTCAAAAAAACTATTTATTTTAATTAAAATATCTTTGAAAACTACTTCTATTTACTATTGATTGATAAAGAATATTTCTAACTTTTTTGTTTTAATTATTTTAGGAAAGTGGTGCTAAGTTACTTTCTAAGATTGCTGAATATCATCCCAAGGCAGTTCTTTTAAGATCAAATATCAGCGTTGATCTACCTGTCATTGTTGAATCCCTCAAGTAAGTTCCTTCTATCTCTAGACAAATTTGCTGGTTCTTCTGCTTCCTAGCTGAAAACTTAGACAAGTATCCTCAAAACTTTATTTCTCAACACTTCGATATCCTCGTTGAATCTCTCATTTAAAATGGTAACAATAAAATAATTTTCAATGAAATTCATTTATCTAAAAAAAATCTTTATTTTAAAAATAGCTATTAGAAACGACTTAGGAGCTGGAAACTAGAATGTTATTGATGTTTCTTTCATGTCCGCCCTCAATATTATCCATTACTCTCGTGACTAAAACATTGGATATAAGTATCTCAATTTCTTCCTTACTCTCTTCAAGGACTCATATGCTATTCATCCTCTTGAAAGAAGAAGTGCCATTCAATCTGGAATCCTATCTGCCCTTCATGTAATTTATTTAATTTAACTCATTAAATAAATCTAAATAACAAATTTTTTAAATAAAAAAAGGCTTGCTTATTAACTTTAGATGAAAAGTTCGATGCCAACATGTCTGATATAGTATTCTAATTAGTTGTTGATCATTTCAATAATATTAAGAATGTTGATAGCGATGGTATGTACATCGTTAGTGCTCTTGCCACATGCATTGGTACTCACTTTGTTAAATATTTAGACAAGGTCTGGCCTTACATTGAACATGCTTTGACTTAAAGATAATAAGATTTGGAACTCTTTAAGACTTGCATGGGAACTATTGCTGATGTTGCTAGAGCTTGTGACAACCAATTCTCATCCAAGCTTGCTATTTTGAATAACTTATTTGCTGCTCTTGAATCCGCTCAATTCAACAGAGATGTTAAGCTCAATATCTTCAGTTGTATTGGTGATATTTGTCTTGCTACTAAGGAAAATACTCTTGGCTACCTTGACAACTTAGTTAAAATCTTTGATATTGGTTTCACTGCTGCTGTTGAACTCTCAAGATCTGACTAATCAGACATATACGAATACTCTGAATAATTAAAGGAAAAGCTTATTGAATCATATACCTGTGTTCTCCATGGTATTAATGACACTCAATAAAACCCCACATTCCTTCAACATTGCCCTAAGCTAGTTGAATTTATTTCTTTAACCTGTGATAGAAATCTCCATCCCACTGTCGTAATATTCCTTTTAAATGTTAGATGCTTTTAATCTAATATTGCACTTTATTCAATTAAAATAACATAATATTTATAAAAAATAAATAGGATTATGTTAGAAACTGCTTGACATTGCTTGTTGACATTGGTAACTTCTATAAAAATTAGGTTGCTCCTTACATAAAAACCTAATTCACAAAATAGCTTATTGATGTTTTATAATAAAACGATCAAAGTGAAGAAGGTAAAGAAACAATCAGCTTCGCTCACAGAGTAAATTTCTTTTTTTTTAATCAATTTAAAAGTTTTCTAAAAATATTTCATTTAAATTATTAGGTACTCTAAGAACTCTGAGAGTATTGAAAAAAAATAAGAATTGTTAATTTTAATAGTATTTAGAATATTGCAAAATTTAGTTAAATAAAAACACACATAATAACAACAAAACCAATAACCACACTCTTACGTACACACATAATTACATACAAGCACAATAACATAAATGCATACGTTCATACATACAATATTTTATCATTCAGTTTAGATTTAAATTCTTAAAATCTCTAATTTAAAATTTATTAATAAAAAATTCCATCCCATATATTATTATCCATATCTTCTAAGTAAATAAATAATCAATATCACAACAACTCTGTGTATCCTGATTTATATTTGATTTATAATTGTATTCATCTTAAATATCTATTTTGTCTATTACACTCACTTTTTATATATAAAGTAATTCAAATTTCATTTATTAAATTCATAAATTAAATACTAATTGTCTAATAAGACTTTTATCGATAAAAATAAATCTAGTTTTGTTAAAGTAAATAACAATTACTAAGATAAATTATATTCATAAATAATATCAGCTGGTAATAATTAATGTATTTAACTTATCCAATTAAAGAAACAAAAATACTTTTTTCATTTTTAATATTTATTATTTTTTGAGGAATTTTAATCAAATCTAAAAAGAAGAAAAATGTTCATTTTTGTCTTTTATACAAAAAAGGTAATTTGAAAACTTAAAAGTTGAATAAAGCAAATAAATAATTTTAGTTATTTTATTTGTTATCAATTAGTTAAAAATAATAATTTATTAAACCAAAATAATAATTATTCAGAATTAAAAACAAAGCAAAAAAATTAAGTATGTGTATGCTATTCAAAAACGTAAGCTAGTTATACAGATAAATAATTTTTTATTCACTTCATCAATATGAATTAACTTATAATTTAATTTTAGCATTCCTAACGATGAAAGATAGGTGGACTTTAGCCTATTTTTAAAGATAAATAATATCAATATTTTTCAATTTATCAAATTTTAAAAAAAAATTGTTTAATAAAGCAAGATCAATTGATCAGAATTCTGTTTCTATTATTAGATTAAAAGGATATTAATAATAATCAATAAAAATGGTTTATTATTTTGAGAACAAATGATAGAAATTTGTTAGAAATTATGAAATTAGAAATAAAAATAAAATTTTTTGGATATAAAATTATTTTTTTTGAAAAATATTGTAGAAATAATTGATAAAATATTACTTTTAATGTATTTATTAATAAGTATTAAAGTAATATTTGGAGATATTATATTTTAATTAAATTTACAATTAGATTTAGTTAACAAATTTATCATTTAAAGAGGTAATAACAATGAGTAATAAATAGCAAAAAGAAAATTAGAACCATATTGATATTTTTTCATTGCTTTAGGATGGAATCAAAAATTATGAGTAAAAAGGTTTACACCTTAAGTTGAAAGAAAGGTCTGGAAGAATTCCTTACTGTTTATATGAAGATTTAAAGATTATTTTTGAGTTTAGCTAAAATTCAGAATCAAAATTAACTGTTTTCAAATAACTCGCAAATGGCTCTTTAAACCATAGATCAGAAGAATCAATAAGAAGTCGTTACAGAGATTATATTGTAGGGTTAACTCCTACTGATATTTAAAATATTACAAAATATGTTATTGATAAAAGATCTATTGAAGGTTACCTTATCAAAGAAAGGGATTCATATGGAAATGAAAAGCTAATAGTAAGGGAAAACTTCAAAACAGCAAGTAGTGAATCAAAGTCTCAAAAATCACCCTCCAAACAAATTAATGAACAATAAAATAAGAGTAAAGAAGAAATAAAGCTTCCTTTAAAAAGAAAACAAGAAAATGTGCCTGAAATTCTCATAAATGGTAAAAAGTAGCTGAAATCAATAAAAATCTAAAATGAGAAGGAGTCTTAATAAAAGACAAAAGAAATTGAAAATGTATAATAAGATGAAGAAGAGGAAAAGGAATTCTAGTTTAAAAAAAGTTAATAAAATAAAAATTAGACCAATTAACAAAATGAAGTTGAATAGAAAGCTAAAAAGAATTAAAGTGATCAATAGGAAATCTAGTAGCCTCAGCCCAAATAAAATCAATAGCATTAAAATTAAGTTTAAGCCCATAAAACATCAAATTAGTTAAATGATTAGGAGTATAAAGATGCTAGGGAGCTAGATGTCTACATCCATTTCCTAGCTAATTATGAAAATGTTCAAAAAAAGAGTTTGATTCATACTCTTGATAAACTTTCCGGAGATTTCAACTAGCTTGTTGATTACTTGTAAAGTCAAAACCATAATTTATTGTGGAAGGAAGATGAAGACTAAGTATTACGCAACTTTAGTCAATAGTCACCCCAAACAATATACCTTCTTAAAACATTAAAGAAAGGCAAAGAAAATATCTTAAAAAGGGCTACCTATTTAGGCATAGAGCTCCCTGATTTTGAATGAAAAAGGAAGGATTGAAAATATCTTTAATGAAAAGTAAATGACATAAATCTAAATAATAAGAAATAGCATTTTCTACCAATAATTGAATTACTGCAATATTTTTTTATTATTTCAAATCCGCGGTTAGATTTTTATATTTAAATTCTTAGAATTATAAAAATATATCCAAATAGCAATTATGTTTGTTCCATAATATATAAATTTATTTTATCATCAAAGATTTACTCTTGAAGCTTATTTATTAAATATTCATTTATTTTTACAACTAATGCTATCTAAAATTTAACTTTAAAAGCTAAATACATTATCATATTTAATATTTCTCATTTAGTAGAGAAAAATTTTGAAAGAAACTTAACAAAAGTTAAATAATTATTAGAAAATTTATGAATTATCTTATTTTCAAATAGATAAATTAAAATACTATCAAAATATTATTTTTGAAATTAATTAATCATTGTTTTTAATAGATTTCAGAACTGGTTGTATAAATTATTAAATAAATTAAATAGAATCAAGTAAGAAGAGAGAATAAAAGTGCGAAATTAAAAATGCTTAAAAATAATAAATATTTTATTTTTAATTATTTTGAAGTTTAACTAATTCTATGATTAGGGCCTTTTTAGATTTGAGTATTTAGGAAATAATAAATTTTAGACTTACTACTCCTTGATAGATGATTTTATAAGCTAGATTATTGAGTAATACTCATTTTATTTTTTATTTGGAAAAACATAACAAAAATAATTATTGCAAAATTTATTATTGATGTTAAAAATTTATAATAAAATATCATCAATTATGAAAAAAAATATTTTTTAAACTAATAATTTTTTGTTCAATTATTTAAATTGTTAGATGAATATTTTGTAATTTGAATAAAATTTTATTTTTTATTCTTGTTAAAATTAAATTTTAATAAAATTGAAATTCATAAGTTAATATTTATTGGATAAAACCTTTTTTGATTTGAATGTTCAGTAAAAAAATAAATTTGAAATTAATGAAAGGATAACAATGACAAATAAATAAGTATATTTAAGTTGTTGATAATAATTTACTAATATTATTATTATGAATGATGATAAGATATTTATTGATTTTCCATTCATCACTAATAAAATTAAATTAACAAATTATTTTTTTATTTGGATATGATAATTATGCAAATATTTAAATGTTTGATTGCTTGTTTGTTTATTTGTTTGTTAAACTACTTTTTTTTGGGTTATTTGTTAAATTGAATTCAAGTAAGATTTTTATGAAAATTTGTGATTGATTCACATTTATTTTTGAAAAATAATTAAAAGAATTACCAAAAAGATAGCAATAAAGAGTAGATTATAGGTGTGAAAAGAATAGATATTAATAGCAGGTATTCAGTAAAAATCTAATTTAAACTAAATAGTATTTAATGAAACTTTCATTTGTGTCAGCTTAAAGTCAAAACAGTGTTCTTTACTCTCCAACTTAGAGTTATGCTGTTTAATCTTTTAACAATACTTCAAAAAGCATTGAAACTGCTCAATAATTGGTGAATTAGTAAAAGTAGCAATAACAGTAGTTAAAAGCATAAAATAATTTTGTTTCTTTTTCAAATATTTAAGTAAACTCTCCTCCTAATAACAAAATGAATGAAAATAAATAGCTTAGTCTTTCTTATAAGAGCTTGCTGCTTTAGAGTCCTAATTAGACAACATAAATAAGTACTACAAGTGGAAGAGAAAACATTTAAAAGAATCTTAGTGCCAGTTTCACAAAATCTCCTAAGTAAGTAACATTTAGTGATAACAAAAATGAAGTTTAATAGCTTAATAATCAAGATGTAATAAATCCTTACAGTTTAAGAGAAGCAAGATAAAAATAACAACATCCTGTGCAATCTTAAATTTAAAAATCTGATAAAATATTAGTTGAGGAAAATATTCAAAATGATAATAGCAATAATGATAAAAATTCACTATTTTTAATATCCAAGCAGCAAGCTTAAAGTTCTACAGAAGAACAAGAGAGATAGAACAGTATTTATACAGATTAATCTGGATTAAAATATTTTAAAAAACCTAGCAGTAGTGATGATATAGAGATTAACTAGCGCAACAAACTATTTTACTTAAATAATAATTGCCTAGGAGAAAGAAGTGTGATTAAAGAAGTTACTGAAGAGGATTCTGATATAAAAGCTAGGGTAAATAATGATTATAGTAACCATTAAGAAAGTCCTGAATTTGATTTGATAAAGTAAAATTTAATGAATTAAGAATATATGGAATACAAAAATTAGTAACAATCAGTATTCAAGCTACCAAATGCTTAGGAGAATAAAGATAAGTAGGAGCAAATCAAAAATGTCATTGTGGAAAACAAAAAGATTTCTATGATAAAAAATAACATAAAAAATAGGCTTGCTGAATTAGAAAAGAAAATAGAAGATGCCAATAAAAATAATGGAGAACTTCATGAGCAATTAGACAAAATAGATAACCATACTCTTCAAGAAAGTTAAAGTGAATTAGAAGATTTTAGCATTAATAATAGTAAATTTATGAAGTCTATTTCTCAAAATAAAGATATCGATAGTACTAAAATCACTCCTCGTGTTTCTAACAATGATGAATAAAATACTTAAAAACCAAATTAGAATACCCTCCTTTTTCAAAAAACAATCAAGTATGAAAATTTAAATTAAAATCCTTATCTCGGCTAAGAATTGACAAATAACTTTACAACTTAAAAATATATTCATGAAATCAAAGAGTAAAATCTTAAATAGCAAGATAATTCTCTATTTTCTACCAACAAAATTGATATTAGAAGACATAGTTAGTTAGAAGGTTAATCTAATAATGAATAAAACCAAAATAATTCATATTAAATTGTTCATTAAATCAAACAAAATAAGAATTCTAATATCATCAAAGAAAATGCACAAAATACTTCAAGAGATGACCAGTCTAATATTTCTGCTTTAGTTAGAGATTTTTCTCATATTGCTGAAAATAAAAAGGTAAATGACTCCTCCTATCATAATAACCAAAACTCCTTCAGCGTTGCTTCTGAATACAAGAAACAATTCATACCTTTCTAAGAAAATTAGAATTAGGAAATATAGCATCCAATTTTATAAAATAGTTAATATAATTAAGGAAACTAATAGACCTAAAATATACCTACTAATAGCTATTAGCATAATTTCTCATTCAGAGATAGAAATGCTGCAGAAAATGATAAAAATGGAATAAGTACCCTAAAAAAGAGAGATTTGAGTAATGATGAATTCACAAAATATTACACTAATGTACAATAAAAGATAAAATAATACAAAGAAAATAGCATCAATTCTTCAAAGCAGCTCAACTAGTCAAATGAAAGCAATTAAGAATAAATCAAATAAGATCTAAATTATCATTAAAATACCTATTAACAAAAGCATTAAATACTATAAGATAGTAATAAGGAATTGATAAGATCTATTACAGGTGGTAATAATAGAATAGATGGGTTTAATGGGTTTAGAAGAGGTCATCAGTTAGATAAATTTATGAGAAGTTAGCAAGAAAGAAGCTATTAAAGTAATGATAGAAGTAGAAAAAGCTAAGAAAAATCCTAATAAAATTTAAAAGATTAAAATGAGTTGGATAATAGTAGACATAGTAAAGCAGGAAGTTTAAATAAATCAAGTTAAGAATTAAAAACTATGTTGAATGAGGATCTTAATCACTCTTTCAATAAGCATGAATAACTGAAATAAATAAAAGACCATATTGTAGATGAAATAGAGAAATAAAAGTTTAAAATGAGTTTTGAAAAATCAAGACAGTCTCATACTTTGAATGAATCAGGAAATGAGTAAATTATTAACAAATAGAAGTAAAATGATAGTAAATTGTATATTTCAAATGCAGCAGGAAATAACTTAAGCAGTAGTTTTACAAATAAATCAGATTATTCTAATTAGATTAAAAAATAGAATGAAAATGAAACTCACCATGAAGTTTAAGCTAACAAACACTAAAAGATTAACCAAGAAAACAAATAATTATTTAATCAATTGTAAAAGTAATCATCATAAAATTCTTAATAATCTTCTTAAATAAACTAGTCGAATGAAAATCAAATAAAAATTTTAAATAATACTTTAAGTAAAAATGATATTTAAAATAGCTCATCAAGATCAATATTAGAAAGAAATAATTTAACTGATAGATTAGATACTACTGGAAATATTTATTAAGAAAATAAATAATCAAAATGTATTAATAAAATAGAAACTAAATAATAAGAGCCTTCAGAGAAAATTTAAGATTAGTCTAACTTTAACAAAAACTAAATTGATTATAAGGAAAACAAATTATACTAGACAGTTCAAAATCAAATAAAAGAAAAAGTAGATATATATAATATCAATAACAAATAAACTTATCCACCTAAAAATTTAGAAGATGTTTATCCTCTTTAAGAAAATAATATCAACTAAAATGAAATAAGCAAATAAAATATAACAAATAATTCTAAGAATCAAAATGAAATAAGCAAATAAAATCTGACAAATAACTCATAAAATTAGAGTGAAATAAGCTTTTCTTAGCCAAAAGGAAGACTTTTAGTGAGAAGCATTGCTGATTTTTCAGTGATTGGAGAGAATAATTAAAATTTAGAAAAAGAATAAGTTTTGTTTAAGAAAAAAATTAATGAAATCTAACAAGAAATACATGAAAAAGAATCTTAAGTAAAACTGTAAAACAAGATAATGGAATGCATTAACATTTACTAAAACCAAAAGAAGAATGGATAAACACTGTCATCTAGTATTAGATAGAGATCTCCTAATAGCTCATAAAATAACTTTATAAGTAGCTCTTTTAATAAATAATTATCTTTTAACAAGACTAATTAAAATCCTCTTTCTACTCTTAACCATACAGATTTTGAAATTCCAAGTTAAATTGATCAAAATAAGATGACTAATCTATCTATGAGTGTTAGTTTGGCTTCTCCTAATCAAAGGAGCCTAAGCAGATCAAAGAAGAGTGTGAGATTTATGAATCAATAAGATGATAAATAGCTTGTAAATAGTATTGAATAAGCAAAAAAAGCAAAGTATTAAGAAAAAGTAAAAAACATAATCAGCCAAAAAGTTCATAACTGGCTTAGTAAACCTTCCAAGCCAGAAATTATATTTAACTATTCAAAATATAATACTAAAAAAAACAAATAACTTAACTCTTCTGCCACTTTACCAAAGAACTAACACCAATCTCAAAATATTTTGTGATATAAAATTTAAATAATTTCAAACATTTTTCCATCTTTAAAAGTTATCTAAGCAAGTTAAAATTTTATTATATTAATATGTCTAATTTTTTTGATGTCCTTAATTTTATTTTTCAGTTAAATAGATCAAAATTTATTATTATTTATTCTTTTTATTCTGTTTTAATATCAAAAATTTATTTAAATGAAATATTAAATTCTTACAAAAATTTTATTTCTTTGATATTATAACAAACTATTTTATTTTTAAGATTGTAATTAATTTATTAATATTTTAAATACATTTTAGTGTTTGAAAAATTGTTTTATTAAATAGGGTAAGGAGGCAAATTTTAGAAATTAAATGTAATATAAAAATTGTTTAGATTTGTG
>JH720298.1:1183451-1300960 GCA_000231825.2 Tetrahymena elliotti 4EA
ATTAAAGCAGGTTACAAATAAAAATTAATGAGTCAAATAAATATAAAGGAAACCAATTTTATTTATTCAGTCACTCAGAAAGTAGCCCATAAATAAGGCTTTTTTATTTATTCCAAAATGAATTGTTAATATTGAAACACCTTATTACGTGAGATTTAAAGTCAAACTTTAGAGATTAGAGTATTTTGCTAACTGGGATCTTAATTTTTATGTACCTGCTTAACCAATATTATGCCACCTTTTGAAAAATTATAAAATAAATATGAACTAAAAAAATATTTAAAAAAATCATAAAAATTTGAATTAAATATGAAAAAAAACAATAAAAAATAATGAATGATAAAACCAAGCAAATATCAAGAAAACAAAACTAATTTAGCCAGTCAATGTCACTTAAATTAAATTTATTGTTTTTTTTCAAAAAGAAATAATTAATATTAAACACTAATTTTATCTAAGATTAAAAATCAAAAAATGAAAATCTGATAGTTTGAAAGCAAAATTAATAATTTTACGCCAATCGATATGAAGATTTAAGCCAGAAGTTAAATCAGAGCTTAGGAACTTTAAATAGACAAAAATTAAAATTTATATCTCTAAAGAAATTGAAGTACTTGATTTAGATTCATAAAACGTTTTATATTTTCTATTGACATTATTTATGATTTTTTTTTTTAAGCTATTGAATATGAATTTATTAATTTATTAATAAATTAAAAAAAAAGTAAGCAGCTTAAATTTTTTAAACACAAAATTTTGCAAAAGGTAAAAAAACAAATTTAATTAATTTTGAGAAGTTGTTTTAAGTTGTCTATAATCTGATCTAAACAAATTATCCAGATAAAATAGATGAGGGTTAGATACAAGCTTGAATCAAATTTCTTTCTCTCATCTAGAATTTAATGCTAATAATTAATAGCAAAATTATTTTTAAATATAATAAAGTAGTTGAAAATTAAAAAATGAAGTGGTTTAAAAAATTTTGAAATTAAAGTAAATTTTTGCACCAAAACTGATGATTAAGGTAATTCCCACAAAATCTAGTTATTTCACAAAATAGTAAATATTTTTGAAGATAGTAATAAAGATTAAACAGTCTTTTAATTTATCAAATTTACAATTTAATAATTTTTTTATTTTTTAATTTCTAAAATAATTTTATTCTTTCTTTATGATAAAAGAATAAATATAAATTAATTTAATAGGGAGAGTTTTTTGTAATTATAATTTAAAAAATGCAATAAGCAATTTCAGCTAATTATTTTGTTCAAAATATCAAGATAATTTTAAGTCACTATCATAAAACAAATATTTTATGACAATTATTTTTCATTCAATAATAAAATAAAAAAAATTTCAGTATGTTTATAATTACTTATGTCATCTTATTTTTAAATTGAAAGGGACTCTTGATTGTAGTGATTATTCATCAAGATATTTATTTGTGAAGTTTAATTTAGAATTAAATTATCTTAGTGGTTGAGATGAGTTTTACTGATGTTTATCCTTTTCAAAAAGTAATCAAGCTACTTATCTCAACTGAAAAATGGGTTTTTGCCCATTCGAATTGTAAATATTTATAATGAAAAATATTTGAATAAGAAGGTAAACAGTGATTTTATCTTTACTCTAAAGCGAAAAAAGTAATCAAGTAAAGACTCTCTGGAATCTTGGATGCTAAACAAGCAAGCAAATATTTTAGATAATAAATAGATTCCTTATCAAATACTTTAACAAAAAAATTATTGAATTTGTTTATTAATTATTTTTCTAAATTAACACAAAAAATAGGCAGAATTCTCAATATTTATTAAAAAGTAGATAGAGTACTTTTTTTAAGAACTTAATAATACCATATTTTCATTTTATTAGATTATTTTGTTTCCTTTTTGACAGCTTTGGTACTAGTGATAGGTTTAGTTTTTTTGTTAAGCATTTTAGTAAATTTAGGAAGATTTAAAGAATATGTAATTTGAGTAGTTGATTTAGAATTCTTCTGTAAAAGATCTTAAGATAAATTATAAAAAAGATTATCGAGAAAACTACAAGTAGGTGAGGGATGAGAGCATATTTGGATTATCTGTTTGTAAGACGTATATATAAAAGAACATTAAGACAAATGAAATGTTTTTATGCATTTAAGAAACATTTTATGATCATCAATCTCCAAAGATAATTAATATGTTAGAAGCATTACAAGTGATTAATGAAAATCCTTTCTTTAATTAGTTTAGGGCTTTTTGCTATGAAGAATTGCAACAGAAATCAGTTAGAATTTACATTCTGATTGAATATTATGACATGAGTTTGAGTAAGATTGCTAAAAAGAGGACTTTGATTGATAAAAATCTTATTGATAATCTAACAAGATGTTTTCTTTGTTCAATTTAATTCTTATATAAGATCGAATCATCACTTTTAGCTATCCATAGCTCAAATGTATTTCTAAAGTAAATGAATGCTAACATGAATGATGGCTATCTTGTTAAAATTCTTTACTTTCCTTTCATGTAATCTTCTTTTGATATGGTCTTTTCTGGTAAAGAAAAGCATTATAACTGCTATTTATCAGTAGAAGAGCTTGAGTGTCTTGATAAAAAGCTAGATAACTCAGATATAAACAGCACATAAGCTAATATTTTTAGTTTTGGTGCTCTTTTATTGGATTTATTAAATTGTGCTAATCCAAATGCGAATGGAATTTCTTAGATTTATTGCAAAGAGAGCTTCAGAATTGATGAAACTAACTTTTTTGAGAGAATAAATTTTGTTGCTGAAAAATACCCAAAAAGAGTCTTTCTTCTACTTGAGCAGCTTCTGAAGTTTAATGACAGATAAACACCAAAATAAATTATGAAAATGTATGAAAACCAATCACAAATGAATAACAGCTAAATTGCTGATGACACTATAGCAAATGCCAAACAAAGAATCTAAATGCAACTCTATAGTGAATTTCCAATCAAAAGTAATGTCGTAAATTCTCCTTCAAACTACAATTATACTTAAAAACAAATGCAAAATACAAACTAATCTACTAATTCAAGCGAATAGCAAACATTTGCAAGTTAAGTGATATAAAATAACTATTCAGAAGAGCCAATTTATTATAATAACAATAACTTTTAAAATAATAAAACAAATAGTGATCTGTAAAATAACGAAATTTAAGATAGAAAATACATTAATTAAACTCAATCTCCTCAAAATTTATAAAATAGCAAGAATAGTAACTAAGTGGTAAATCCACTTGGAAACAGTTCTTAATTTGAATCAGATTCAAATAGAAACTATAAAATAAGAAGTAAATGGGATATTCCTTCTGTCCACAACTCAGGATCGCGTTAGCATAACCCATTAGTAACACCATTTTCTAATAATTAGTTATCTCCATCTGAAAATAACGATTATGCTAATAACCTTAGATATACAGCAGAAGATTCACCAACATTTGCAAATTAAAATAATGCTTCTCCTTCTTATTAACTTTCATCAGAAAGTGCAATTAAAAATCAATAAAACTCTTTGTATAACTAAAATAGCAATGATTACAACTAGTTTCTTTTCTAAAGTGTTGAGAAAGATGCTGATTAAAATAATAGAAAATTTGTTATTTAAGGAAGAGGAGAGGATAATCAAGTAGTTTATAAGAAATAACCAACAGATCAAATTTCATCTGATTATTTCAAACCTTATAACTCCCAAGCAAATAATTAGTCAAGTTTTGATTTCAACTACTATAATTAAATTTAAAATGATAATGATAAATATATGAGCAAAGATTTACCATCAATACAAATTCTAAAAGTTGAATCCACCTATGAAAATAATCACAAACCTTTATAAGATAAAAATTAGGATTTGAAAAACAGCAAACTTCTCCTAAATCCACCTTCTTAATTTTCTAATCCCGGGTCTAGCTAATAAAATTAATAATAATAATTTAGTGCTATCCCATAAGCACCTCTTTAGAATTATATTCCTTCAGCTCCTTAATAAAATACATCTGCTTTACAACAAACATAAAAAGGAAACTTTCAAGATCCTTTGAAAAATGAAATTCCAATAGCTCCTTTGATAAATCTAAATAATCAATCTAAAGCCCCTTTGCAGAACACAACACAGTAAACAAATCAAATAAATTAAATTCCATAAGCTCCTCCTTTTAATGGAATAACAGCACCTTAAGTAAGTGGAATTCCTCCAGCACCACCTTTGTTAAATGGAATACCACCAGCACCTCCACTGTCGAATGGTATTCCTCCAGCTCCTCCATTATCAAACAGTATTCCTCCAGCTCCTCTTTTGTCAAATGGTATTCCTCCAGCACCTCCATTGGCAAATGGTATCCCTCCTGCACCTCCTTTGAATGGGATACCACGAGCATCATAACTTGATAGTATTCCAAAAGCACCTCCATTAGTAAATGGAGTACCACCTGCCCCTCCAATTAGCCTTCTTTAAGAGTAAAATAAAAATAAGTAAGAAGTAAAATAAAATTTATAGAATGTGATTCAGAGCTCACTGGAAGTTACAGAGGAGGATAATGAATAAGAGTAAAAGAGGAAAAAAGAAGAAGTTCTTTAAAGGTTATTTCAAAACAATAATTAAGCAGCTCCTGTAAGACTTCCTTTCTTTCTTCCAAATTAAGGAATTAAAAAGGAAAAAAATGATGAAAATAGTACAAGTCAGTAAAATTAAACAGATTAAAAAACCGAAGTAAAAAAAGAAGAGAATTCATAAATACCTCCTGCTCCTTAGAATTTGATTCCACCTCCTCCACCTCCACCTCTTCCTATTCTTTAAAACATATTGGTGGATACTAATTATGTCATTAAACCAAAAGTAGAATCCGAATAAGTTGTAAGAGATGAATAAAAGGAGAGAATAGATAACCATTAAAAAACTAAAAGTTAGCTAAAAAAAGAGTCTAATGATGTTTTACTTTAATCTTAATCTGTTTTAGAAAGCTCTCAAAGATTAATCGAAAAAGCAAGCAAAGTAAAACTTCCAGAAAATTAGATGTATTCTACAACAATTATTGAAGAAGATGAAAATTAGTCAGCAAATAAGAAAGATATCTTGGATACTTATAGAACATTAAAAGCAAAAGAAAATGAATATTTAAATATTAAGCAATAAACATTAGCAAAATCTTAGGAACAAATTAATGCTGTTAAAGAAGAACAATTAAAGAAATTGAGAAACAGTCGCTCATAACAAAAGACAAATTCAAAGGTTAATAATGAAAATTATTCAACTTAGCATTAAAGAGAAAACACTTAGAATTAAACAGAAAGTCAGCAGCAATCTAATTTATTTGCTTCATTTAATCCTGATAGCTAAGAGAAATCTCATCATGTACATAGCTTTAATGAAAATTCAGTTGCAGTTTTTGAAAATGAGGGAAGTCATTACAATTAAAATAGATAAAATTTTGAAAGTAGTTAAAATGATGGATAAAGATAATATGATCATAATAATTATAACAAGTAAAACGAAGAGTCTGCCTAAGGTGATAATTAGCAATTCTAGTCTCCTTAGAAAAAATAAAACAAACCTTCTTCTGATTATAACTTAGAGAGTTTTAGAAATGAGGATAATTAATCATCTTGGAGATTTAGACAAACCCCACCTTAAAATTAGGAAAATTATGGATTCGAGAATGGGATAACTCATTATAATATGAATAACTCTTAGGTTTCTAACTAAGAAAATAACTTCAGAAGCTCATAAATTGATCAAAGTGCATATAAATTTCCTACAAATGTAATTTAGGTAATAAATTCAATAGGTGGATCTTTAAATTAATCAAGTGATTAATCTTCAAGCATAGTCTAAGAAGCTATTCGCTATAACTAACAATAAGAGATTATTCAATAACTTTATCCTAATTTAAATAATTCAGAAAATAGATTTTTAAATCGCACAGAGTACCCCCAAGAAACAAATTTTTAACCAAATTTCTATAATAACTCTTATGAAGAATTATAAAATAGTTACCAACCTTCAAAAAATGAATTTTAACAAAAGAATCCATTAAATTAAAGCAGTAGTAATAACCCTAATTCTACAGAAAATACCTATAATAGCTACCCATATTAAAAGAGTAACAACTAGCCATACTAACTGAATAGTCCAAACACATAGCTCACAAGCAGTTCAAATAACTTAAACAACAGCTCATACACTCCATCTTCAAACTATCAAAAAAATAGCTTGTACAAAAATAATGATTTTATTGAAGAACAAAGTCAAGAATCAGAACCAGAAGAATAAAATTCTTTAATCTACAAATCGCCTATATAAAAGAATGTAAAAGACTACATGAGTTAGCTCTAAAAAAACAAGGAATTTTTTGAAAAGCTTAGAAAACAGAGACCACAAGGCTCTAAATAGTTTGATCCATAAGAATTTGAATAGATTATTCAAGAAGCTAACTAAGCAGCTGATAAAAAATTGCTAAGAAGCAGTTAGAGATCTTCTTATTAAGATGCGGGATTATAAAATTATTTACCTTAAACAGATTAAGTAGTGGAAAATAACTTTGAATATCCCCAATACAAAACTGCAAGTAATCAAAATAGCTAATTAGATTCTTACATTGAAAAAACAGTTGATGAATAAATCTATGAAGATAACAAAAATCTCTTTTTTTCAGAGTTTTAAGATTTTCAAGACAAAGAAGCTTTGATTGCAGAATTCTATCAGCAACTCCAAAAATTCCCAGACACTAAAAAAATTGAATACAAAAACAAAACTTTTTATGAAGGATAAGTGTAAGTTACTGATAGAACCATTATTAGGTAAAAACTTTATTTTATTTTTATTTAAAAAAATAACAAAACTTATATTAGAATTATTAAATTACCTTAAATATTCTTCATATAATAACTTTACTAACAGCCTCTCTCACCCCATATCTTTTTCTTCTTAAATTTAACAAAATTTTTTAGAATACTTTAAATGTGAGGTATTTTTTAATTTGTTATCTTTAATTGATTGTTAGCAATAATGTCTAGATAATTTAGAAGAAGAAAACTAGCATTTTGAAGGGGATATAAATAAAAAAGAATAACAAATAAATGAACTTGTTAATGCATAATAAAAACAACAATAAGAATAATCATTTTAATGAACTGATAATCAAAATTATTTAAATTTTATTTTTTGAGCTGTTTTTTTGATTGGATTTTAATGGATTTTTTAATTTAAAGAAATGGATTTGGAATATAAAAAATGTAAAATGGAGATATTTATTGTGGATATTTTAAGAACAATTAATGTGATGGTGAGGGGGTTTATTTTTATAATCATGGAGATATATACAGAGGCTAGCTTCGCAAAGATTTAAGATAAGGACATGGAACTTATTACTATCATGAACTAGGGTTTATTTATTCTGGGGAATGGAATGGAAATGTGAAAGAAGGTTATGGAAGACTTTTAATGAAAAATAAAGTGATATTTTTTAGTTTTATTAAAAAAATAGTAATAATATTTTTTAATAAAAATAGGAAAAATATGAGGGATATTTTAAATAGAATGTTAAATGTGGTAGAGGGATTTATTATTTTGCTAATGGTGATACTTTTGATGGCGAATGGGTTTATGATAAGAAATGTGGATTTGGTACTTTAGAGTTCAAGGATGGCAATCACTTTTAAGGCAATTTTTATGATGATCTTCCTTATGGATAGGGCTAAATGAAATATAAGAATGGTGATGAATACAGTGGTAATTATGAAGATGGTTTGATATCTGGATATGGTATTTACATACATTCTAATTAGCAATATTATGAAGGAGATTTTATTAAGAACTAAATGAATGGAGAAGGAATTTATTATTTCAAAAATGGTGATAAATACTAAGGTTAATATATTGATGGAATTAGAGAAGGTTATGGAAAATATTTCTATGCAAATGGATGCATCTATGAGGGCTAATGGGTCAATAATTAAAAACATGGAGAAGGAAGATATATTTTCCCAGATAACACTTATTATTAAGGCTCTTTTGAAAACTCTATGAAATTTGGAATTGGAAAATAGACCTTCAAAGGTATTTATTTATCATCTATCAATATTTTATTTTTTCTAAATTGTTGAAATCATTTGATTTTTTAATTAAAATTACTATAGAGAATGAATTTTACAATGGCTAATGGAGAAATGATAAAAGAAACGGTAAGGGATTTTATTAATTTAAAGATGGTAGTAATTACGAAGGAGATTGGTTGAATGATAAAATGCATGGTGAAGGCACCTATAATGTAAAAACCAGCACAGGATTTAAAAAGATTTATGGAATATGGAGTGATGACGAACTTTATCAAAGTTTCGAATGAAATTTAATAAATTTAATTATAAAAAAATAGAAAATTATTGTAACAAATTATATATTTTAGAAATTAAAATCATTTCTTAAGTTAATTCATCAAATAATGCAACAAAAAAACATAAAAAGATATTTTTTTAGGTGAATTTATTTCACAACTTTTTTTGAAAAATTGTATTCTTTTTAAAAACTCATGATCTTGTAATAAAAAAATAATTAAAATAAAACAAATTTGATTTTTCTAGAAATCAATGATAAGAAAATTTAAGATAGAGTTTCTTGAATAAAACCTTTTAAATTATCTTCTCATTCAATAAAAATAAATTTTTATTTTTGTGTCCATAATATATTTTGTAAAAATAAAAATAAAAAATGGTCTGTTGATCCTGAAAATATTAAAAGATTTGCTAGAAAGAAAATAAATACAATAATCTTTAAAAATAGCTTCTAAGAATAATTCAGTATTTTATAATTATTTACTTTAAATCCACATAAAAATGCAATATTAATTTGATATGGATTTTTTTTGAATTTATTTAATATCAAATTCAATATCATTCTTTTATTATATCTTGTCTTTAAAATTTACTCAAATTCTAAATATTTTAGAAACAAGTATTTTTAGTTTGAAAAGTAATTTTTAATTATAAAAAATGATTGCTTGTGGATTTTTTTTTATTTCGAATAAGAATTGTTTAATTCATATGAAATACAACTTTGATAAATTTTTATAGAGTATAATTAATTATTTAGGTACTATTATTTAGTGCATAGGAAAAATTTATCAAAACTATAAATTTAATTTAATTGCTATTTCAATAAATTCTTTACAAGAAAATTATAAATTTATCTTATCTTTCTTTCTTTGTTTTTTGAGAGCATTTATACAAAATCGATTCAGCAGAAAGAAAGACAAATGAGATTATTAATTAATAATTTCTTAAGTTATCTATTAGAAAAGAAACCACCTTTTAGGATATTGCTAGCAGTGATTTAAGCAACTGTATTGGAATATTATTTTTTATCTTAAAATATTTGGCGAACATTTTAAAATGATGAATTAGTGTTGATTAGATCAGAAGTATTTTATTAAGATATGCTTATCTGTGTTTTTTATATCAAAATATTATTAATGCATTAATTAATGTATGAATGCATTTTAATTTTCATTAAAATTAATTCTTTAATATCAAAAAAATAACCATTCAAATACAAAAAATCTGAAGACCTAACAATTAATAGTAAATTGATATATTAATTAAATAATTAATTAGAATTCTATGAGCTAACCTGATTTATAATAGTAAGTACAATAACCAAATTTATTACAATAGCTGTAAATGATTGAAATTCAAAACAATCAGAGCAGCAATCATAGAGAGAGCAGTGAAGCTTTTTAAGATAACATTTCTAGCCACTCTTCATTAGATAATAATATTGATTCCTTTGAAAATAGAAGAAGAATTAGTTATTAAGATTTACATTAATACTCTCATATCTAAAGTGGTGATAGAGGAAATAACCCTAGAAGATATCAATAGCATAATGAAGAAATATCTTCAGATCAAGCAAACATTTAATTGAATTAAATCTTGGGTAATATGAATGAAGGAGATTTAATGCATTTGCCTTCAATTGAAAGTAGAAGTTAAAGAAGAAGAGAAAGAAGTGATTAAACATAACAGTAAAACGAATAGAGCCTAGTCAAAAGTTTTTGCAAATAAGTTACTAACTTCATTTTGAACTACTCACTCTTTTGGATTTATTTAGTATGCAACATCGTTGTAATAGTTAACTAATTTATTAGCAAAACCGATAGAAATTTTATTTTAGTATTCTGGACATTAACAAGTGTTATATTCATTATTCTCCGTTTGATATAGGCCTGCCTTACTTAGCAAATTGAATAAAATGAGTAATTAAAATATTCAAAATATACATACTGCTTTTGATATTTGCTAAAAATTATTTTATTTTTTTCATAAATGTTTTCAATAATAACTGAAAAAATAGAAAACATTTATTCTTTCAAATTTATTTTAATTTTAACAAATTTCATATTAAAAATAACTTGAATTTTCTAAAAATTACTAGCTTTTATGATTTAGCAAGAAATATAAGTTCTAAGAGAGCTAGAATATCTAGAAGAAGTAGGTTAAATAGATTATACCAGAGAAGATAGCTTCTAAGGGGAGAAATACCAGATCATGTGATTTAAATGATTCAATAAGAATATCAAAATGGTCGAGATTTAGAAAATTAAACTTTTGATAGAAACACAGAAATATAATAGTAAATAGCTCATAATTTGGCAGAATAAACTGTAAATTAATTTTGTTTATTCATTATCATATTTTAACCTTTCTGTTTTGAATTAACTAGTTTTTACAAAACGATGCTAATGTTTTTGAATCATCTATTTAATAAATTTGGATTGATTCCTTTAGGCAATAAATGAACTAACATGGAATTAATTCTAATGTAATGATTTTATAATAGAGAATTCAAGATCAAAAAGCAAAAGGTCTTTCAAAAGATGAGATCAAGAAATTCGAAAAGATTTCATACACATAAGAGTAACTTGATGCTCTTTCGTAATAAGATATAATTTGCTCTATTTGCTTAGAAAAATATGAGTCTGATAAAAAGCTTATTAAACTACCATGTACACATACATATCATAATTATTGCATTACTAAATGGCTACTTTAGGAATAAAAATGCCCTTTGTGTAGACTAAATTTAAAGGAGGAGTAATGAGTCTCAAATAAACATCATTTGATTTCAAAAAAAAGCTTAAACTATTATTAAATGTTGAAATACATTAATACCACATAGAAAAATTATCTAAAAATATTTATTCATGAACTAAAGATATGTATCAATTTATATTATAATTAATCAAATTAACTTGGCAAAAAAACAAAAACCGCACAAAACTCTATAAAATAATCAAAGATTTAAAAAACCAAGAAAATCTACTGAAAACTGTATTCTGATTCCTTTATAATTGAAAATCTAAAATATTTTATAAGTTTTATATTTATTATATAATTTGTATTCAATTCAGACTATTTCTAATAGTAAAATTATTATCTCTCTTATATTAATATTTAATATTTACATTTTCATTTCAAATTCCTTTGCTTTTATTTGTTCAATTTTCATTAAATTAAACATAAAATTTTCAAACACCTACCTTATTTATCTAAACTGTCTTGTTGTTATCTTATTCAAGATAAAACTGAGTAAATAAATTAAATGAAAGTTGTAAGAAATATTTAAAAAATGTTTTTCAAATTTTTACTTTATTTGTAGGAATGAATCTTTTTAATTTTTAGAATAATTCTATTGTCAAAAATATTGATTTAACAGATTAAAAATAAAATAATTATTTACAAAATTTAATAATATTAATATTTTATCTATTTTTGTTGCAATAAATTACATTATAAACTCTGTTTTATTTATTTATTTGCTTGTTTAAATTATGTTTATTAATTTCCTATTCACTTGGCTAATAAACTAACTACGACAAGTAATCCATCAGCTCCTCCAAAAGCTATTTTACTGGATGAGTTAGCATAATCTAGAGAGTAAACACCCTTAGGGAAGTTTGTGACAGTAGACCATGGCTAATAATTTTTTTATTAATCAAATACTTTAAGTTCATTTCTACCTGAAGAACAAACTGAAATAGAATCATCATTGTTTTTCTAAAACTAAGCTCCAAAAATGAATGCCCCATTTTCCTTTTTATTTTAATCATAAACTACTTCATTTATAAGCTTTCTTTCCTTGTAATCAAATATCTTTATTTAATCTTTGCCTGTGTTTGCTCCAACTAAAATTTTTCCATTCTTATAATCAATGCTGTCTCCTGAGATTTTTCCTCCAATAAAACTACCTACGTGATTAAAATGAATTAAAAATGCATAAACATAATGAATAATAGTATTTATTTTAATTACCTATGCATTTTTTCTCTCTCAAATCCCACAAATTAATATTTTAATCCCAGCTGCCACTTATCAATAAATTGCTATCTTCAGGTAGGAATTTTATGCTAAATATTCTATTTTAGTGAGAGAAATCATTTGTGTATCCAGGTCCATGTAATTTATACTCTACTATTTTGCTAACTTCATCATAAACTCTAATCTAAATTATAAAATAATTCAATCAAAAAATAAAAATCTTTTTATTCAACTCTTTAAATCATTAAATTTCATTTTATTTTATAATACATTTTGCTTCTAAACTTGGCAATTATTTCAAATAAATCCAAAAAAAATAAATTTTTATATCTTCTGAAGATTTTTCATATTTCTTTTAAATTAATTTGTTTTCATTTGCTTATTCATAATCTAAAGAAATGGCCTCTTAAAAATAAATGAAAATTTTTTGTAAATGCTCAAAAAAATATTTTTTTTCTTTTATTCTTTCATTTAAATAATAATTAATGGATATGTTTTAAAAATGGCTAATGATTTTCTTTGATAAGTTAATAATATTTTGTAATCACATGGTTTTTACTTAGAATTTTTAAATGAATTTATATTTCATTTCTTTTCAATACAAAGCTTATTAAATTTAAAAAAATTAACTGGCCAGAAATAGATTAATTTTTCTTTTTTTTAAATCAAATGCTTTTGACTAATAACCTAACTCCTTTTTCAAGACAAAAAGGCCATTTTAAGAAAATAAGCAAAAAATCTTGAAATTTAATTGATAAAATGATAATTACTGTGCTGTCTTTTCCTCCTGTTGCTAGGTACTAACCCTTATTATCATAATCCATACATAATATTTGATTATCTTTTTCTTCTATTCTTTCTAACTCCTTTCCTTTATAAAAGATATTTAGTTTAGTTAATTATCTAAAATTTTTAGATTTAACCTGAAGTAGTATGCCATTGAATAAGATTTCCATTTCCATCACCAGTTGTGATCACATTTTTAACAGTTGCAGAAGAATTTGGTGGTCTCCATCTATTTTTTGAATATCATTATAATAAAGATTCTGATTAAGAATACATATTGGCTTAATCTAAATAGATGAATCTTTTAAGTAAATTTATTTTATAAAATTCAAGCCAAACAAGATTATTGTATACCTTAAGACTGTGCAAGGAGAGGGATTTTTTTAATCTGACACATTAATATTTAGCTTTTAGTATCCTTTTTGAATTTAAATTTTTATAAATTAGTGAATGATGTTAAATCTATCTATGTTTCTAAAAATGTCAATTAAAAATAGAAATTTGAATACCTGATTGCAAGTGAAAAATCTAAAGAGATCCATTTAGGTTACCTATGAATAAATGAGAAATAATAGTTAGGATAAAATGCGATCAAGCGCTTGTAAATGTTAAAAACCTGTAGCAATCAAAGAGTCTTCAGGATCAAACCTAACACATAATATTTCGCTATTGGTTTTAAAGCTATTTTTAAGGCTTAATCTTTTATCTACATGCTCATCTACAATTCTAATAAAATATTATTTAAATTAGTATTGGATTATATTTATTTTTTGTATTTACTTATAAGAATCTTTTATCTAATTTAAATCCATTTTTATTGCTAATTGATTGATATATTAAAATCTAAGTTCTATTTTTTATTTGTTGATATTAAAGCTAATTAATCTAGAAAAAATTTATTTAAATCTAATTATTAATTCTTATCAAAACAATTTTTTTAAAGTTGAGAGATCGTTTTGAAAATACTCTACTTTTCAATCTTAAAATAGAACCTCAAACAACTTGCTTTGTTTTTATTATATTCTTTAATGATTTAACCATTCCAATTTTTTATTATTATTTTCAATTTATATTTTAAATCTTTGATAAAACTGAAAGTTGGGGGTTTCTTTAACAAAAATATACTCTTTATCATTCATTCTTATTCATCAGTTTTTGGAAATTGTAAATTAATAAGTATAAAAACCAATTACCAAACCAATCAAATTTAAAGTATTTATTAGAAATAATTAGCTATTAAAATAAATTTTTTCTCTTATCATTCATTTTGAATTTAGATATGAAAATAAATTAATAAAAAAAGAAATTAATTCAATGAAGCTAAATTAAAGTTTTACAGATTCTAACCTTCATATTAAAATTTTTAATTGTTTGTAAGTTATTGTCTTAATTATATATGAGAGATATTTTTTATTATATACGAGATAAACTCTAAAGCTTTTCCAATAATTAGTGGATAGTACAATAAGTTGTATATTCTGAGCTGTGCTCTTAGACATATTGATCACTATTAGGACAGGATTGTTGTAATCTATATTCACTTATTATATTTAAGGCTTTTGTTGGATTGGATTCTTCTTTCTTGAAAGCTTAACAAAGGACTCTTCCTAGCTATAGAGTTTCGTCATTTTTTACTATACCATTATTTCTAAAAATAGACTAATAATATGTAAATTGTAACTCCAATATATTCTCCTTTGTTTTACGCTATTACCTAAGAAAAAAATGTAATTTAAAAAATTTATGATAAAAAGAAAAATATGAAATATAAAAGAATAATTAATAGTCATTTTTGATTTTTCCTTTGGTTTTGTAAATTATTTTAATTAATTAAGATACCTTTCTCCTTTCTTTTGTATATCTTAGAAAGATAAATTAAATAAAATTGGTTCTAAGTTCTAGATCTAAAAATAGATTAAACAAAGAAGCTTAAAATGAACTCTGAATATTGATCCTAAGATAGATTTAAATAAGAAGGGATAATCTACTCTTTAACTTGTCCTTTCTGTCAATCTGAGAGAATTACTTAAAGAGTAAAATATAATGATAGATGTGATGTAGGTGTATTTTTTGCTCCAAGAACTTAAAGAGAAAACATAAACAATATTTTGTAATACTACTCTTCCTTATTTTATTTTAGAGTAAATACATATTCCCTCAATAAGGCTAGCTGACCGATAAGCCGAGGTAAGCCTAAATTTGAGATTTTTTCAAAAAAACCACCTAACCTCTGAGGTCAGTATACCAAATTATATTCATCTAATAATCTAATAGAGGGAAATGATAATTTTACTAAACTTAATATTTTTTCAACTTTAAATTAGAATAAGTATTTATAATTTTTTAACTAAATTCACTTAATTATTAAAAGGATAAAAGTAATCATATTTGAAAAAATATTATTTAAACCTAAATTTAATTTCAAAAAAATTAAATAAATATTTAATAAAAAATTATACTCACTTTAATAATACATAGTAAATTAGGGGAACGAGCTTAAAATAATATACAAGGCCAAAACACCAGAATACCAACAATAATCAAAAATTTTATCAAAAAATAATTTTCGTAAATAATTTTTTGTATGATAGTCATTATTTTATTTAAAAATATGTAATATCTACCTTTTCATAAATATTGAAATAAACTTGTAATTAATAAGAAATCAACTCATTTTTTTGCTTTTTTTTATAGCTATGATCTGAATTCTTATCTACCCTTTTTGTCAATATTATTGCCGCTTTTAAAAAAAAATGATAAAAATAAGTATTGAATAAAGAAATTTTAAAAATAGTAAGTCAAGTATAAAAATGTGAATAAAATTTGAAAAAAAAAATAAAAATGAATGAACTAGTGAATCAAGTAAATAAGATAGTTTAACTTATTCATTAATTAAAAAATGGAAAATTAATTTTCGAAATAATTTTTACATAAGCCCAAGATTCAAAATTTGGAGATTAGAGCATTTTGATAAACCCGATATTAATCCTTATGCACCCATTTTATTAATATTATTGTATCTTTTAATAAATGATACAAATAAATATTGAATAAAGAAATATTTAAAAAAGTGAAATGTGAATAAAATCTGAAAAAAACAAATAAAAATGCACTTTAAAATTCACTTATTTATTCATTCAAAATTCAATTAATATTCAAAATAATTTTTAAATAAGGTCAAGAGTCAAAGTTTAGAGATTAGAGCATTTTGCTAAACCAGATCCTAATCCAGATGCATCCATTTCATCAATATTATTGTTACTTTTCAAAAATGATAAAAATAAATATATAAAGAAATATTTAAAAGATTGGGAAAAGCTGAAAAATGTGAATAAAATCTGAAAACAATAAATAAAAATGAATAAATAAGTGATTCAAGTAAATAAATCATTCAGTCACTTAAAAATTAACTTATTCATTCATTCAAAAATGCATAATTCATATTCAAACACTATTTGTACCTGAGGTAAAGAGCCAAAGTTTGGAGATTAGAGCATTTAGCTAATTCAGATCCTAATCCTTTTGCACCCATTTCACCAATACTGTTTTGACTTTTAAAAAATGATAAAAATAAATATTGGATAAAGAAATATTGAACAAAATATGCCCAAAACATTCATTCATATATTAAAGTCATATTAAAAAATGATTTAAACACTTTTTTTACCTAAATTTAAAAGTTAAAGTTTAGAGCTTGGATTATTTTAAACAAAATTTAATAATTATACCTGAAATCAATATGAAGATTATAGTATGAAATTAAATTAGAGCTTAGTAGCTTTGAATATATAAATATTAAAATATATTTATATATCTAAAGAAATTGAAGTACATTGCTGAGGTTTGTTAAATATTTTATTTCTTAAATCATCATTGATTTATTTTTTTTCATTTGTTTTAAATTAAATAAGAATTAGTAAATTTAGAATTTTTGTAAAATAAGATTAACTTTTTCAAACAAAAAATTTTACCAAATAAAATTAATCAGATTATTACTATTAAAATTTAGATAATAAGAAACTCATAATAAATAATCAAACACCAAATATATTTAATTTAAAAATTAAAATTTTACAAAAATGAATAAAAAGTTTTTTTTTTTGAATGAAAAGATAAGCTACTATCTTAAATTAACAATATATTTTTGAAGGTGAAACTAAATAAATAGAAATTATTAAAAATATTTTTGAAGGTGAAACTAAATAAATAGAAATTATTAAAAATAAATATAAATAAAGTATTGTTAAAACAATTTTATAATGCAAATAAACTTCACATTTAAATTGATTAAAAAAACATTAATTTTATTAGTTTGATTATTTTTTGAAAGCTTTTTTTTGTTATTAAATTATTTTTTAAGAGTAAATTTATTAAATCAAATAAAAGAATCTATGAAGAACAAGGGTCTGGATAACTTTTCTTTCATGACTTAAGAGTTTTCCATTTTATTAATTTCTTCAGAAATAGTAATAATCTATTCTTTGCAGTTGTACTATTAGAAAATTAAAAGTAATTCCTTCATAGCTTCTAGCTTATCTAAAGGATCATACTAATCTTCTTGATTATTAGGATCAAAGTAATCAAGAACTTCTGTAAATTATGAGACTGCTTTGATGAAATATCTCTCTCCTTATGATTTAAAAAATTTTCCTTAAATCAAACAAATTTTCATGTAAAGTACACTATAAGGCAAAAAGAGATCATCTTTTTATTCAGTATTGAGTTAATTTTACAATTTCATTTAGAATTCAGGAGGCATATCCTATTAGACTGTATTTTTATTATTTTGACTTGTAAATATGTTTAATTTTTAAGAAATAAAGTTAAAAAAATTCCTTTTTTTTAAGCTGCTTTTATGCTTTCCTGGACTCGTCTTCTTCTACTCATCTTATTCTTCTTATTTAGTCACAAAATAACTTGTACCTGGTTAGTTATGGTTGAGTTTATCTTTTGATACACTAAGTTTTTTTTATATTGCTGTTGCTGTTTCTCCTTAATTATTTAGAAAAGGACGAGCAGTATTTTGAAATGACATTATAGGGCTAAGTAAGCCACTATTTTCTCTCCCCTGTTTGATTTATTCTTGGCATTAAAATGACTCTAGATTTAGGTCATTATGCATTTAATCAGAATTATAAACTTTGCATTCAGAAAATAAGTTTTCATTTTAATTGAGTTAATTTCCATTAAAAGAAAAAGCTTATAATTTTTTAGAATTATCTTCTTAATTTTCATTTTATTTCGAGTTTTTCTAATTTTATATATTTTCATCAGCTTTATTCAGATAATTGATACCGTTGTGAATTTTTTGAAATAAAGAACTTTTTACCTTTTAATCAATTGAAACAGTTCTTTTTCTTTATTCAATTTTTTCACCAAGCTCTTAGTCTATGGTACTTGTACATTTTTGGTTTTTTTGTTTTTGTTTTTGTTGCTGTTCATTATTAAAATTCTTCTCTGTATTATCACCTTTACGTGGAGAGTATTGAGACTTTGAGAAGTTATTTGACATACTTTTAAAAGTGACCTAATTTGCTTCTAAAGTATTTATTATTTTTGCATTTTATTTAATTTATTATTGTTTATTTTTTTCTTTTTTGGTATCACTAGAATCACCTTAAAGATTTTAAACACAGACAATTGATGGACATCTTATTGAGTAGCTTTTGCATGAATTCGGTGAGAGTTAATTTTATTAAAAGTTTTTTTATAATGAAAGCTTTGCTGAACTAATACGTTTATTGCGTCTCAAGTTCTTATTATCTTTTAAATCCTCTATGCTAGATAAATTTCTATTAGCTTTTCTAGATATATCATTCTTTATGCTAACTGTGAAGTTTTAAAAATTTTATCTTAAGAAATTCTTGTTTTAAAGTGCTGCTTTAAATAAGATTGGAGACTATAACTCAAAAAAAGTTTCTCTGAAAATGTTAGTTTGTTTTTCTTTTTTGCTTTAACTAGATTGAATACTCTAGTTGAGATTATAATTATTTTATTGGTTTTAATTAGAATTTTTATAATTTTAATTCACATTTAATTTTGAATTTTTGCTATTTCCAATTTAATTGCTTAAAATTGAATCAACTTAATTTACAAGAATATGTTATTTTTAAATATTTATTTGATTACAATTCTATAATTTTTTTCTTGCTTCATTAATTAATCCTTAGCTTTAAGAATATTTTTTTTATTTGAGATAGCATTCAGCCATACTAATACAGATATAAGTGACTTATGAAATTGATCTTTTTGTTTACATTTAGCTGAAATACTCATAAGCAACTGAAAAATATTATATGGCCACATCATATTTTTTTTCATTCTCTTTTAGTAGTATTTTTGACTAAGATTTATCATTTTGGATAGATGAATTTTAAATAGAATTTATATTTTTACTTTCATTCAATTTCTATTTTAAATTATTCTTTTACCTAATAAACATTTCACTTTGAGATCTCGATTTTGCTATATTCTCTTGAATAAAATCTTAAGAAATTTATTTTTATCTTAGATTTAAATGCAAATCCCGCAGCTAAATTTCATAGTTCGTTACAGTATTTACACATTAGTTTTTTTCCTCCTCAACAATAAAATCAAATTCTATTTTCTTATGTTTAGTCTAAAAAATACTTTTTTTCCCTTGAGTTTTCCCCCTGTTTAAAGGAGAATCTTAGGAATTAATTGGAGAGGTGATCAATATTTTCTAATTAGATTGTTTTGTCTAAACAATAGTATTATTATACTAACAAGAAGCCTATGTTTATTAACATTAAACTGGTTTTAAAAAAGATATATCTTAATTTTAATTTACTTAGATCTGTGTTTAGAAAGAAGGTAAATTTTCACTAGGAATGGTATCAACATGATTTATTGTTTAAGCAATTTAAAGAGCTCGAACAGCAATAATTAGCTTAACTTAATCTAACTTTTCCTTTTATTTGGGGTGATTAGCCATTTATGCTGTTATGTATTACTTTTCTTATAGAGATATCTAATAGGATTTACAGTAATGTAAAAACTTTTATTTTTAATAAAATATAAATAAGCATAAAGTATTAATTCATAAAAAATGATTTTACGGCTTCAATATAATTTCCTTTTTTAAAATAAATGTTTCCTATATTGTTAAGGCATATTCCTATACCACTTTGGTTTCCTAGCTTAGTAAATAGATAGTATGCTTCATTATATTTTTCTAGAGCAGCTTCTTCTTACCCTTCTTGGAAATAATTATTAGCAGTTTTAACTAGATTTAATGTTAAAATAAAATATGTCTAAAGGAGTTCTTTTGCTTCCTGGTTTAAGCAATACCTTTTAAAGAAATCATTTATGAAATCTTCATTCACATTAGAATCAAAAATGCTTTCATTTGAAATAATATTCATTAATTCAATAGTCCAGTCAATGCTATCGATAAATAAATTAATTGATTTCTTTAGTTTAAAGTGAGCGACTAGCAACGCAATTACAAATAATGATATAGTAACACATATTGATATAATTTATATTTTTTGTAAGCTTTAATTGCTTTAACTAGTGTAGCTGTTAAAAAATTCAGCATCAAAATTTAATCCAACAAAGAGCAAAGGATTGAGCTGATGTACTGATTTATTTGTTGGAATGTATTTAAAATATTAATCATTATAAATAGGTGAAAAAACTAAAACTCTGAATATTGAATCTAAAGAATAAGATAATAATTATTTCCTAACTTCATTTTTTAGCTCAATAAGAATTGATTGACCAGAATCAGAAGGATCATAAATTGTAGTATACCGTTAAGGAGTAGTTGTATTTGATTCAGCAATTTGTTATATTTTATAAAGCAATGCTTTTAAGCTATTAATTGAATTTTGATTTAAAATATCATAAATATCATACAAGGTAACTAAACTATTGTACCCTTACTCTCCATCATCATCATCATCGTTTCTAAGAGAATAAGGTATTTAATCATTTTAAAAACTAAAATAAGTCAACTATCCATATGATGAATTCTTTCTAGTGACCTCCTTATATAAACTAAAACTTTCTAAGATGGTCACATTATAATCTTTTATTTAAAAATGTCAAATAGAAATAATGTACTAATTATATTTAAAATTACTTACATCTTTCAGAAGGTTGTATAAGTGAATAAGTTTGAGTCTAACAAATGCCAAATTCTGTTTTATTTTATCCAATCTTATTGAGGTAAATGTTAGATGAGAAGACCTTAAATGAATTGCAAAATGAATAAACCTGCCAGCAACGAGGATCTACATCCAGTTATTTATATTCTCTATCATTTTGTATTTATTATTCATTTGTATATTAGCTCAAATAGCTGCAGTTTGAGTCGATATCAAAACCTTAAAAGTTTTATAACAGCTTTTATAAATTGCCTTTGAAAAACTTCTACTTATCTAAAACTTAAAAAATAACAGTGCCATCTGAGTTGGCAATGAATATTTTCCAATAAAAATTAGTTTTAATTTATTAATTTTAAATATGGGAAGATATAAAAGAAAAGCGAAGCTGCATGATAAAATCTCGAGTGTCATCTGAAAGCTCATTGAAAGTTTTAGTATTTAAATTCATCCACATAACATAATTTGTATTAGAGTTATCATAAACAGTAGAAAAAGATTATTCATCAAAAATATTAAATACAGGATATTAAATGAAGTCTTGGCTTAACATTATTTTATTTAAAAGAAGTTTCTGGTTGAGGTAATATTATATCTTCCAAAATATTTGGTTCTACTAAACATCAGCTTGAGTTTTAAATGAGTAAACACCCAATTAATTTTAAATTATCTCTACTTGTTCATTTGCAACAAAAATGTAAAGACTATTTTGGACTTGTTTCACTACATCTGAAAGAGTCAAACTTACTATAAATATCAATAGAATTATCAAAAATACTAATGGGGCCATGTTAAAAATCCACATCTTCTTTCTAAATTAAAGCTTCATTTCTTGAAAGACAAGTCCCTAGTATATATTTAACAAAAACAAACACTCTCAATTTGGTTCTTTTAATCTAATTAATTAATTGGCTAATTTATTGATTTTACTGATGGCTATCCTTTTAATTAATCAGATTCTTATTGCTTCTCAAATATAATTACTTTCTATTTTTAATTAAAAACTAAAGTTTTCTCTTCATTTCTTTATTTTTTGCTTGGCTTGTTAATTTTTTGATTGCTTGCTCTCTTTAAATTCGTTTTCTACTTGTTGTTATTCATTCATTCATTTTTATTTATTTATTTTTTGTTAGTATGTTTGTTTGTTTATCTGTCTGTCTACTTGCTTGCTTTTTGTAATAAATAACATAGTATTATCACTCATAATCTTGTTTTTTGTGTATTTATATTAAAACAATATTTTAAAATTTAAGTGATTTTATTCATTGAATATTTCAAAATTTTAATTTTTAAAAGGTTTTTCAATGACACACTTTCACAAAAAAATTTAATTTGAAGTATTTGTTTAAGAAAAATAAAATATTCCAAAAAATTAATAGATCGGGAAACTTAAAAAATTATTAAAGACGTATTTGACTATATTAATATTAAAATAATCAATACCCTTTTTTTCTATTAATCTATTTAAATTTATTATGTGTAATCGATCTTAATACCAATGAGCAGTGATAATGAGTATAAAGTATCTAAAATTTTCTTTGAAGCAATTAATGTTGTAAACAATTTCATTCCCACAAAAAGTGTTTTTAAAAACTCTCAAACAAAATAAAGAATTTTTATATAAACGTTAACTCATCTCAATAGATTTTTATTTTAACCTAATTTAAGAGATAAAAATGGCCAATGTTTTTGCTATTTTACTCCTATTTTGCTAATTTGAAAAAAACATTACATCAAATTTGATTAATATCTTAAATATTTATTGAAAGGATCTAAATATAATACCAAAATATTTAAATGGTTTGTTTAAAAAATGTTAAGAGAAAAATATTAATTAGAATACCTTCCTTCCTTATTTTTTGTTTGCTTGCATTTAAAAAGATTAACTTGAAAATTTGTAGAAGATAAATTTGATGGTAAAATATTATTAAAACAAATATAAATCCAAAGTATTACTTATCACTGAAACAATTAAATTAGATTTAAATTTAACCATCTTGTTATAATTTTTTATATTATTTTAAAATTATTATATTCTTGAAGCTTTTAATTAATACTTGCTTGTTTATTAAATTTGTTAAAGAGAAAATGCATACACATGCACTTGAAAGAAAACAACTAATTTCTATAAAAAACAAAAAAATCAAAGCTTTCTAGATTTAGTTTTTAAAAAGGCAAAAATTGGATTATTTATAGTAAGTGGGATTTAGTTACAATAAATAATGTAATTTTTAGGAAGAAAGAGTGAGCGAGTGTATTATAAATTGATTGATTGATTGTATTTTTAATTGATTTACAGAGCTTTTGATTATTTTTGTGTGATTAATTTATTATTGAATGATTCTATATAGTTATTAACATTAATCAGCACCTTTAAACAGAATAAATTATTAAATTAATTTAGATTGAATTTGATTTGAGTGAATATTTAGTTAAAAAAGTGAAGCAAACAAAAGAATTTATAAATCATTTATTGTTGAAAATTTAAGTAATCTTGAAAATAAATCAAAAAAATATAATGGAAACAAAGAAGGCTGTAGGCTATAGGCCCATAGACTAATGCTCTGGAAGTATCTAACCTATAACAATAAACTCAGGTATACGCATCATGAAGAAAATATAAAAAAAAAGATGCTCTTTCAAAAACGCTGAAATAGATCTTCTCACTGTATTAAATCATTACTATGATTATATGGATAGCTTCAAAGGCAAACATTTTTCCTAAAAAATTGAGGACTCAAAAAGTATAATTACTTTTTTTCATCTCATTTATTTTTTCACATTCATATATCTGCATGAAAGTGTGGAATTCTTACATTGACGAATGAAGAACAACATTCAATCTTACTGTTTATTTACTTATTTTCTTAAAATTAGGCTAAGAAATAGATACATGCGATGAAGATTATACTGGATAAATAATTGAAGAATAAGATGGAGAAATCATGGACTTTTTGGAAAAGTCAAAGTTAAATACATACAAGAATATTATTTTTGCATTTTTTAAACACATTCAAGAATGTGTTGATCCTATCTAATAGGAAAAATATGTGCAACTTACGGAAGATAAATGGGAATATAAACATATAAGTCTGAGAGTATATTAAAATCTAAGAAATTGTGGACGATCTAATTTGAAAATAAAAAACTTAATTTAAAACAGGAACCTTAAAGGTGTATTTATTGATTTTTTAGAAAACTCAGACGATCTATGGATTAAATAGTCGAAAATCAAAGATAAAGATGGGATTAAAAAGTAAATAAACCTAATCATATAAGCTTATAAAAAAAATATACTCGCTAAAAATATTCAGTTTTATAAAAAACATAAAAAATGATAAAAAAAAACATGTAATTTATTTCGTAATCCTTTTCTTATGCAAATCAAAAAGAATTTACATTAAATTTGATTCATTTTTAAATTAATTGCAAAGCAAATTGTTATTTTTATCCTACAATATTTTTTTAAATAACTGTCTAAATAATAGTTATTATTATTTCTATTCAATCTTCTTTATTTAGAATTTCTTACATTTCAAACAATAATTAATACATTAATTGTTTCTCTCAAACACAAATTATCTTCGAGTTGTTTACTCTTATTTTTTTCCTTTACACATCGCTTTATAAATTAATTAAGAAAAAAAACAAAGTTTTTAAAAATTCTCAAGCTTTCTTACTGCTTAATTTTAATTGATTCATTTATTCATTCATTCTTGAATTCAGTTCAGTTCAATTCAATCACCCAAATCTAATTATTAATTTATTTATTTAAATAACAAGAAGTCTTATTTCAAGATCTACATTTCCTCTTTTCTGAATTCATGCAAATAAGCTTGATTTAATAATTGTTTAAGTATTATTTGTATAGATAGGCACAAAAGGCAATTTATTTTATTAACATCGATTGAATCATACTACTTTTCTAGGCTTTGAACTTAATATTTTGTTCTACGTTTTTGTATTTACTTGTATTCTTTCCTTTTTATTGAAGTGAGAGATTCAAATAATTTTTCATGATATTATATTTTTTATTCACAAAATCCCATTTAAAACATCTTTTTGAAATCCTTTTCTTATCTCTCTATTTTAGATCACACGCACTTGTCATTCGCCTCATTTAATATCTTTCTTAATTTTTACATAAGATTGCTATATTCCCTATTTTACTTTAACACCTCATTTTTTTACTTATTTTATCAAGTTAGCTAATTAAACTGTAAGCTCGAACGATTGATTATATTTCAAAAAATTATATTTTTATTTAATTATTAATATGGTTGCCAGCCTTAATAGCCTCAAAATAAAGAAGGAAAATGAGGTAATTTCAACTAGAAAAATAATTTGCTACCCATCGCTTAAACTTTTACTTAATCCATTCAATTAATTATTCAAAATATTCATTTTTTTCTACATTTATTTATCATCATCAATATTACTTTTTGATTATATTCTTATTAAAGTTTTTAGCAACATCAAAAAAAAACAAAATAATTTGCTAATTCATCTTCCAAAAAATATTGCCAAAAATTAAACAATTAATGAAAATTAGACAAAAAATACTTCTTCAACGGCTTGATTAAAAATAATCTTGCATTCATTCTTAATTTTTAGGATTTTAAGGGTCACACTTTTCCTTCAATCTTTCTTTGCTAAATCATAAAAGTTTAAAAATAAAAGAAAACGATGAATGAGTTGAGCGAATTTTGATTTACTTTCAAGAATGTAATCTTGTCTAAGTTAAACGAAAGCAGATAGAATTTATTATTGATCTATTTATCAAAAATTTATCTTTTGTTTGTAATTAATTTCAATTTATGGATGATAAACAAATTATAATACAATTTTTCTAAAATTAAATAATCTTATTCTTTTCCCCCAACATTCTGGTTAAAAGCTTTGTTTATTAACACAAACATTATAAAATTTAGCTATTATGAAGGAAATAAACTATGGAATTAATTATTTTTAACAATTATTAGCCCCAAAAATTAAATTTCTGTCATCCTTAGATTTTAAGAAAGTAATCTTTTTAATAATTACTGATTGAAAAATAGAAAAATAAATTCAAAACAAAACAATTAATTAATTTTGTCAATTTTAATTTAACTGTAAAATTTAATTAAGAGATGCACATCTTACAAATTCATATTTACTTTCAATAAATAAAGTACAAATCTTAATATTTTTGAGTTTTTTTATTTTTTTTCTTCAATTTCTTACACTCTTACCCAATAAATACTATAAATCATTTATCCCTTACAATTCTATATTTAAAATGATCTTTCTACATCATAATTTATTTATCATCAGATTTTATCAAAATTTACATTTCTTCACCTATCAAAACTCCTGAATTACTAAAATTATTGTCGTCAATTAATATTCTAACATTTCAAGAGATTGATTGAAAAATTTGATTTGCAAACTATTCTTTTAACCATTCCATTTTAATACCTGATTTTCATAACTATAAAAAATATCCTCAAATTCATGTTTTTAAAAATAAAAATTGCATTTTGTAAAATAATTCATTTGTTTAACATGAATTTTTTGGTATGTGGTAGTTAACAAATTATTTTGATTCACTATTTTTTTAAAAAAAATACTAAATCTATTTATTTTACATCATCGAATATTATGATGCTCAAATTATATCCCACAAAATGAGGCTCATAATCTCTTTAAAAGATAACCATAATCCTTTTATTATTATTATTAATACATCACTCAAAATTTGGAAAAATTTAAAATATACTTATAATTTTTTTCTTCTCATATTATTTATTAATTAATACTTGAATTACTGCAATTTCTCTCTTCAACACAAAATATTTAAATAAAAAATTTGGTATGTTTATCTTAAATTTTTGTAATGATTTGGCTTAGCTTCTATATCTAATAAATTCTTAAAAAAGAAAATTTAGCAATATATTTATTTCAACCAGCTATTTTAATTACTGTCTTAAAATATAATTAAAATAATAAAGGTATTTACTATTCCCAAATTTTATTTCATACTTCTTTCTGTTTGAGAAACAAAAGAATCTGTAAAATTTATTTGATTTTAAACAGTATAAAATCAGCTAAAATTCAAAGATGAAAGGTAGTTTTGTGGAAATTGTAGTTTTTAAATAGAATATAATGATAAACTTATTTAAATTTGCTATTTTTTGTATTTTATTGTATGAAGTTCTTAATCAAATGAAAATATAATAATTAATTGTTTTTAACTAAATACTTATTAAATTATAAAATTAGCAATTTACACTTGGAAAAAATGAAGATTAATTCATTAATAATTTTAAATGCAGTGTTACTTTATCAACTAAGATAAAACATATTAAATAAAATCATAGCTTTTTTTAGTTCTACATAATTATTAATTTTTTTAGGATTTTAATGTAATATTTTTTTATTCTTCATCAAAATATAAAACATCTCTACAAACTTATTTAGATTTTGTTTTCAAATTATTAAAAATTTATTTTTTCCTTCATTTTAATCTGACCAAAATTAAAATTATTTATTTTATTTACATTTATACAGTTGAATGTTGAATAAATAAAATTATTTTTACTCAATTAAAAAGAAGTACATTTAATAATTTATCAAATAGTTTTAAATAATTGCTTTTTATATTATTTTAAACCTTTTCATTTAAAAATAGAAAAATAATTTAATAAAATTAAGTTTAGTGTCTTATGATAAGAAGAAGGGCAAAAATTTATGTGATTTAATAATTAAATGTTAATTAGAGAAAATAAAACAATAAAAATTTCTCCTTCATTTATTTTTTAAAAATTAAAATAATAAAAAGTAAATGATTTTAATTTTTTTGAATCGTTTTTTTTCAGAACCACCAAAAATAAACTGAAAATCAAATTTTCTGTAATAAAACTTTTTACAACTAAATTTTACATTTTTAGGCTAAGTTTGCCAAATATTTTAAATTTCAATACTAAAAAAGTGTTAAGTTTTTTAGCATTTTTTACCTTTTTTATTAATTATTATTTTATTCAACTTTTCATTAACAAAATTAAAAAAACTTATTATTTAATTTAAATTATGTTAAATTCCTAAAAATAGAGTTTCAAAAAACATAATAGTGTAATTTTATTAAAAAATTAGAGTTGTGTATGTTAATAAAATTTAAAAAAATGTAATTTTTTTAGTAAATAAAGTAAATTTATTAAATGACTTAAGGATTTTGTTAAAAATTGTTTCCTGAGAAGGACTTTGATAGAATGTAAATTCAAATTTTTTACTGTTGATTGGAACAAATTTGTAATAGATAATTGATTCTTTTATGTTGTGGATTTAATTAAAAAACAAGAAAATAGATGAATTTGCATTCAGTTTAATTTCTTGTTCAGTTGATTAAAATAACTCAAGATGATTATCTTTTTCAGTAATCTTTGAGTAGTTTAAGGGAATTATTAAAAAATATTAAAATTTAATAAGACATTTTTTTATTTAAAAATCTAATTATTTTTTTAAGCCTTTTTTCTAGCTGATAAGGGGGATAGTAAGAGTTAGTAAAATTAATATTTTCAATAAAATTTGACTTTATTAATTATTATTGATTTAAATGTTTTAAAATTTGAATTAACTCTAACAAAATATTTTGTTATTTCTTGCAAAGTAAACATGAACTTTACATATTGAGATGGATCATTAATTATATTAAATAAATTATTAATTAATAACAAAAAATAAGTAAGTAAGTAATAGAGATAAATAAATACAAAGAGGATTTTTCAAAAATTAATATGTAAATAGCTGCTTACCAAAAAATTAAGTAAGCTTCAAATAATATATGTAGCATTCAAGTAATAGCAGGTTTTATTTAATAATAAAAAAACTGTTTATATCGTGAGATTCTGCAAAGTACTGATAGCTCAATAACTAACGAAGCTGAATGCTTTCATCATTATCAAAATAACTTTTTAAGAATTCAAACAGAATCAACATCTGGCCTGACTAATGACTCTATGAATTAAAAGCATGATAGTAAGGCTATTCTCAGCTTTTTGGATTATTTTATTGAATTTATTTAACTTAAAAATAAATTTTAGGCTTTCAAACCTCAGAGATGGTAATAGACGTGATGAGTGAAGTAGAGAGTAGTGACGATTTTGAAGAAAAATAAGACGTTTTGGAATTTTTAGGGAAAAACAAACTAAATGTTTACAAAAATATTTTGTATGCATTTAACAAACACATACATAGTTGTCAAGATAGTCAGCTTATGTTATAGTATGAATCATTTACTTTAAATTGGAGCTTTTAACACATATAAAGAAGAGTCAGCTAAAATTTGAGAGATAATGTAAGGCCAAGCTTGAAATTTAGAAATCTACTGAAAAGCTAAAATTTAAAATAAATATTTATTCATTTTCTGCAAAATATAGATAAATTTTGGTTAAAAGATTCTAAAATAAAAGATAAAGAAGTTTATAATAATTCTATATCTCTTCTTTTAAAGGGCTATGAGCATGGCACACTTATTAAAAACATATAATACTATAGAAAAAACAAGAAATGAAATCAAAAAAATTTAAATAATTTCTTTTTTATTTATTATCACAGATAACCTTAAAGAATAAAATAATTTCAGGACCTAAATAATAAAACATAAAAAAATAAAAATAATATTATATAAATACTAAAAAATAAATTTATAACTCATTTAAAGGAAATCAGCTATCCATAACTAATAACTTCATTCTAGCATTCTAAATTAAAGCATACCATTTTAAAGAATATAAGTTAAGAAGATACAGGCAACTCCCAGATAAAACTTAAAAAATAATTTTAAATTCTTATCATAAAAACAATAACAATACATAAAAGCTAAGTATTTTCGTGGAATTTTTCTAACATTCTTAGATAATTTTACTTCATTTTTTGTATTTTTCCAAGATTTATTAATTTTACTAAATCTATTTCAGCTTCTTGAAAAATAAGATTTTAAAAATGATGTTAGTATAAATTTATATCTATCCTTTATTTAATTCTATCTAAATTAAAATATTTTCCATTTACTATGTCATTTTACTTTACAATTTTACAGCCTTTCTCATTTTTAATAAATTGGATTGGATGGTTTAATTAATCTGGTAGACCATTTAATTACAAAGATAAATACAACAAATAATTATTTAAACTCATTAATTGAAACAGGTAAACAAAAAAAAATGAATATTCTATACTTAAAAGTCTTTCTTCATAAACCAATTTTACAAAATATTATGTTTGCAAAACCATGCTCATTTTTACTTAAAATTGTCTACAATTGCACTTTTTAAAATTATTACTTAAATTCTAAGTAAATTTATTTAGTATGATTATGTGTACCTCAATATGATATTATGTTACATATATTTAAGATAGGAAATGCTATTTATATTTTAATTCCCCAAAAATTATTTCAAAAATATTTTTGACTCCAATGAAATCAGAAAAAATTAATAAAAATAATTGAAAAAACATTCCGAGAAAAATAATATTTCAGCTAATTTTTATTTATTCATGATTGTTAATAGAAGTACTTTTTGCTGTTTTTAAAAGTAATATGAATGCCTTCAAAAATTTTCTTTTAATCAATAAAAAATTGTTCTCTAAACTAAAAATTTTTTCTTCTGGCATAGATAATTTTGTATCTTTTTTTTCAGTGAATCTAAATTAGTTAAAATTTTCAGTTTGCTATTGACTTAACATGAGTAGAAATGCCTATGTTTTTCACCATAAAAAAAAAGATTTTTCTTTATTAATAGAAAGAATAGTTTAACAAATCAAATTTTTCAAGTAAAAAATAAATGTTTAATGATAAATATTGGTTAAATTTAATATAAATATTCCAAAATATTGTTCAATGCTTTCTATTTTTACTAAATAACTATTTAATTTACATATACGAAATATTAATAACTTGATTTCATTTAAAGTGAATACTTCTTTTTATCAGCTTGTTAAATATTTTCTTTATTAAATAAATTACGCATATCTAATTTTTTTAAGTTTTGTAAAGATATTTATGTTCAAAAACTTACATTTTTTTATTTTAAAAATTAAATATTTTATTGTTAATTTTATTAACTATTTCATCTTTCTATGTTTTTTGTTAATTGAATTTTACAAAAACTCGTTCAGTCTCATTCGAAAAATTAAATCTAATGTTATTTAAAGATTATTTTCTATTAATTAATAGATATATCATGAAAAATTATTTAAAAAAATTCATCTAATAGTTTTTACATTATAAATTAAGTAGAAATAGGGGGTTATTATCTTCTTTATAAATTTTTTAGAAGATTTATTTTCTTCTTCTTTTGGAATAAAAATGATCAATTCTAAATGAATAAAAAATTGATGATTCCCACCTTAATTATTGTTTTATCAATTTTTGTTTAATCATTTATCTTTATTAAAATCAAATTTTTAAAATCACCATCAAAAAATCTTTGCAGCTTTTTAAAGAATAAGTATTGAATAAGAAAATGATTAACTTTAGACAGTTTTTCTTAATAAAAGAAATTTATTAGATTGAGGTTTAATTTAGTGAAATAAGTATTTTTAATTTAACGATAATCATGCTAAGCAACCTCCAAACCAAAAGAAAACAAAGTTAAATTTTAAAAAATTAATTGTCCTTCTTTATTTACAACATACTATTTAACCTGTGTTATTTGAAGAGCAGATTTTTTCGTATTAAATTGATAATAAATATACTTTATTAATATAAATATCATAAAATATTTTTTATGAAATTCATATTGAAAGAAACAGAAAGAAACATAACTAAATAAATTTAAATAGATCAAATCAAATAATTTAATAAATCATCTTTTGATTATTATTTTTCTATCTAATTAATATTGATTATTTAGGAATGAGTAAGTAACGAAGTAAAAAAAAGCATTCCATTAAAATTTTTATATAATAAATAAATTTAGCGAAATTTATAACATTATTGATTTTAATTCGAGAAATCTAAAGTTAAATTATTTTTATGGTTTTTTGTTTTTAAACACTTTTGTGAAAAAAAGTTCAGTTTTTGGAGAGGCTTGAAATCAAAGATTTCAATATTACCTTTCTATATGATTAATTAAGAGATAAATATTGGTTTTAAATTGATTACCTTTTTCTATTACTTTGTAATTTAAAAATCCTATTATCAAATAAGAAAAAAATCTAATATAGAAAAATAATGAATTGATAGTTTCTTAGCCATAAAATATATTCAATTTAACTTCTTTTACTTGATTTTTGATCAATCTGTATATATCTGCATCTAAAAAAACAATTATTTTCCTAAAGAATTTAAATGATTTTAAGCTTTATCTAATTATATAACACTCCTCATTGTTATTTGAACCAATAATAGTATAGTAAAATATTTTAATTTTTTTGTTTACCTATTATTGTGATTGAGTTTTTATTGTTAAACATTAATATATTCCTTTTATCTATTAAAAAAATCAAAAGAATATCTAAAAAAGATTACAGATTTTGAAATGAATTATGATTCAAGTGATATTGAGTTATTCATAGAGGGGGAAAAAAATTGTAAAAATAAATTACAAAAAAATCAAAATTTATTAAAATTGACAGAAAAAAATCTGATCATCAATCATGATTAAAAGAAGAGCGAATTACTTGGTAATTTCAATAAAAACATAAAATGTTTAAAAAGTTTAAATAATTACAATCAACAATGAGCTCCGATGCAAATACAAGACTTTTATGAAATAAAACGTTTAAAATGATTGCTTAAAATCATATAAATAATACTTAAACACCTTTAGAAACCAACTAGATTTATCTTGCTAATAAATAACATAAGAAGAAACAACCTAAAAGAATTATCTAACTGAATAGAAAGAATAGATTGACAATTTTTTAGATCATAACAAAGGAAATATTTACAAAAATATTTTAAAAAGTTTCAAAAAACATATTAAAACTTGCTAAAATCCTGATTTACAAGTAAAATATGAGAATTTAATATAAAATTAATGGAAATTTTCAATGATTAAAAGAAGAATCAATTAGTTGTTAAAGACTGATAGCAGATCCAATCTAAAACTAAAGAATCTACTAAAAAATGAAAAAATATCTAAAATATTTATCTATTACTTGGAAAATTCAGAGTCATTTTACCTTCAAAACTCCAAGTTATAAAACAAAGATGAATACAAAACCTATATTTGGCTGATTTTAAAAGCGAATTAGCAAAATTTACTTGTTTAAAACACTTAACACTATCGCAAAAAAAAATAATATTGATCTATCTATTATTATTAAATAGATAGATATACCAATTATTGTTTAATATCTATCTACATCTATAAAATGTTAGAAACTTAAATTGAGTTTTAATACTTATCTCTTGAATTTTAATCATTTTAAAGCTTTATCTTAATTAAGGATTATTTAAGAATATCTAGAATTTTGTATGCTTTTTAAATTTTACTTTAAAATAATTGATTTGTAGGCTTTTCTTTCAAATTAATATTTTGATATTTTCTTCCCAGATTTTATCTTCTAATTTTTCTAATATTAAATGGAATAATCTTTCTTTTTTACTCAAAGAGAAATAATGAATTTAATAACTGTATCTGTGAGCATGATTTTGTTTTATCTAAAATTAATAAAATTTTAATGTAAATAAAATGTTATTTGATAGTAAATTTTAGTTGTGATATATAACAAGAAACTAATATTTGTCAAAATTTAATCTATCATTTAAAATTTTCTATATTATTTTCTGATTAGTTAAAGGCATCATTTCATTAGGATCTTTAAAATTCATAAGACATCATTTATTGAAATAAATATCTAATAATTAACAAAAGAAAAATTTTTTATCTTGGCTTTATTATATTTCTATACTTCATTAAGCATTTTTACACTTCTATTTTTCGATCAAAAATCAAAGTTTGGGTGACAATTTAAAAAAATATTTCATAATTTTAAAAATATTTTAAATTTAGGTCAATAAATCATCAAAATGAAGTTTTAATATTTGAATAAGGATGATGCTAACTATTTGATTTTACATCATCATTATTATTAATTGATATAAAATTAAAATCCAAGCTTTATTAAAATACTAAAGTATGAAAATACTCCTTTTCTTTAATAATTTACAAAAATTTAAAATGTTTATAAAAGATTTAAATAAATGAGTTTAGAGTCCGAATAAGCAAAATTATTTTACTTTGGTTTTTTTCTAACAGATAGATAGTTTGAATCAAATAAAATTAAAAGTTATATGAAAAAAATCTAAACTAATTTATCTTATTAATACAAAAGAATGAATTACAATCTAAACTATTAATTGAGTCCATACATTCTTATATTAGCTAATCATTAAATAATATTAATTTGAAAGAGCAAGTATGTTCTTAATGATACTCAAAATAAGTATGAATATCATTTTAAATATGACAAAAGATTAATCAAAAATACAATTTCAAAATTAATATGTTGGAACTATATTTTATATTAAAATTCATGATCATTTTTATCCTTTTCCAGCTATAATGAAAAAAATAAATAAATGAATTTAAAAAGAATCTAAAATAAGATCCCTGCTTTTAAATAAGTGAAATCTGATTAAAAACATTATTTTATTGTATTTTTTTTTGTTGCTTATTTACAATATCAATAAAAATTAAAATAATTGATCATAATTTTTCAAAGGTTATCTAGAAAATTTTGACTTTCGTAAAAAGAAGTAAAAAAAAATCTATAAGATAGATTGTATAAAATATAAGATGATCTAGCAAAAAATAGATCAAGAGACCCAAAATTATTAAATTAATTCATTAAAAATTTATCCCTGTAAACCTAATCCTAATAGGATTGAATCTTAGGATTCACATCTATATATAATATTTATTTAGGGTTTCTATTTAAAAAACACAGAAGAGATCAAAAGAAAATTAAAGTAATGAGGGACTATGACTCTAAAAGATAGATAAAGCGCTTAATTTCCAAAAAAAAATTATATAATCGTTAATTAAAGAGAAAGTAAATTTTAATTAAATAAAAATTATTTTATTTTAAAAAGGATTTGGAGAGTAGTTTTTGCAAATTAATAAATTGTTGTTGTCTGTTTCTTTAAATTTGAAAATAATATCTTTGTTTTTTTTTTTGAAACATGTATTAAAGATAGGGTAGGAAGAGTTGGGGTTGGAACAAATTATTTCAATCTAATTTGATCAGTGAAAAATATTGATATTTAATAATAAACTGTAATTAAAAGCAACATTACTAACAAAGATCAGTTTTTATTAAAGATACTCTCTGAAACTGGGGCATAGAAGCCTTTTAATCATTGAATTTGAATTATTTAACTCTTATCTTATTTTTAGCAATCTCTGAGTTTATAAGACAGAATAAATTCCTAGATATACTATTAGGTTATAGCCTAATATTAAAAATAATTTATACAGCTTTTTATAAAATTTTCAATAACCAACCATTTTTGAAATAATTAGCATTTATTGTTTATCTTTTTTTTGAGTAAAAAAGTCAATGTTAAATATTTTTTCTTTAGATCAGATTAAAAATTAAATTATTAAATTAGAGGGGAAAAAACAGATAGAAAGAGAGAATGATGAGATATTATTACATATATGTATGTATGACTCAATATATTTTGAAATAAGGAAAATTAAATTTAATTGAAATTATAAAAATATATAAAAGAAAGAATTACTAACAAAAAATAATCATAAAAAAGTTGAAACAAATGATAGAAAGGAGAGCTAATTTCTTGTTTATATCATAGAAAGGATAAAATGTTAAAAATATTTAAATAATGATTGATGTAAGTAGATGCAAAATTAAGACTATTGTAGAGTCTAATGAAGGTAACTTTTCATCATATAAAGAGTACTTAAAAGCCTTTAGTAATTAACTTAATCCATTAAAATAAATGATAAACTAAGAAAAACATTTTATAAATCATAATAATAATAATAACATGAAGTTGGAAGAAAATATTTTTAATTTCATTGAAAAAAGCAAAGGAAATATTTACAAAAATATTTTAAAAAGCTTTAAAAGGCATATTAAAAGCTGCTCAAAACTTAATTTGTAAAAGAAATATTAAGAATTAATTAAAAACTAATGGAGCTTCTAGTAAATAAAGAGAAGAGTCAATTAAATATTAAAAATTGATGGTCGATATAATCTAAGAATGAAGAACTTACTAAAAAATGAAAAATTATCTAAAATATTTATCTATTATCTGCAGAATTCAGAAGAACTCTGGCTTCAAAACTCCAAGCTATAAAATAAGGAAGAGTATAAGAACAATATCTTAATAATTTTAAAAGCTAACTCATAGAATTTGTTTGTTTCAAACACTTAACATTACTACAAAAAAAAGAGAGATTGATCATCTAAAAAACCAAGGAACAAAATCAAAGAGTGATTAAAACTAATTTTTTCGATGAAAAAAATCAAGAAAGAATTAATAACTTACAAGTATTCAAATAGGCGTCTCCCTTGTTTTATTTATCAACTTTTAATTTTACTTACTTATAAAATATAATTATCTTTATTTTAATGATTTATGTTTTTTCTAATGATTGTGTTTTACTTTTCAATTTTATTAAAAAATCTTAGAAATTAAAGACATTATAGATAATCTATATTCTGATAGCAAAAGCAGTGTCTTGCTTATTTTCAATATACCTTTTGGGCATTTACATCCAAATTAAAAGATTTTCTCTAAAAAATTGATAAAATAATAAAAGTTATTTGCATCAAAAACCATTGTTGTTAAACAAGGGAATGGATACTTTAAATATTAAATAATTATGCATACCAAAATTAAATTAGGTTTTTAAAATGTATTTTTACTTATACTCTCATACTTACTTGAATACACACAAAATAAAAAAATTAAACATCCTTTGATTATTTTTTCTACATATACTATACTGACAATTAGATACTTTAAGCCAAGCTTGATTTTTTATTTTTGATGCTATTTTATTTACTATTTAGTTTCTTTTTAATAATCGAATACTCAAACTTAAATTAATTAACAATATTTTTAAGAAAATAATTTTAAAGTATTCTAAGACTGGAAACATATTTTTAGTAGGTAATTGTATGGACGAATAAACTATTCTCCCTTTGATTTCATATATTTTCTTATAAATTTAATAGTACAACAAAAAGTAAAAACTAGCTTTGACTGATTAAAAATTGTGGTTATTTAAATTCTTATCATCACTCTGATCACCATCATCTTATATTATGGGAAATATAATACCTATTAAATAGTTTTGATTTACATTATAAAAAATATCTGGTTTTTTTTGTATTTCGCCTCTTATATCATAAATAAAGTTTCTATAAAATGAAGCACTTAATTTGATTCTAAGACTAACAGAAAATATTTACATCTATTGCTTTAATGTATACTATTACATATTATCTAATCTAAACAAACAAAAATAAAATGAAAAAAATGTGTATAATACTTTAAACATTAAATCCTATTTTATTTCATTTAATATAATAATAAAATATTTATTAAATAATAAAACTACAAAATTATTACATTTTTTTATACCAATTCTACTAATTAATATACAAATACATACATCCTAACATTTAGGATCTTACTTACATCTCCCTGAAAGATCATGCAAATTAAAATGGGTATAAAATGTAAATTTTAATTTTAAGTTTTTCATCCATAAACAATAAATTTGATGAGGCTTATTTGATTTAATCAAAATAATTTGCTTTTTATGTCTTTAAAATAGTTACTTATCAAAAATATTAAATTTTCAATCAGTATTTATAAGATTGCCCAATATCAATCACTTCTTTAAATTCTTCAAATCAACTAAAAATCCTCTTAGCTATTTGCTTATGATATCTTCTTGTTTGTTTAAAAAATATTGAATGTAAGATTTATTTATTGCTTTAACAATACTTTAGTGGGGGATATTAAAGAACTATCAAAGGAGATTATAATGCTAATAGCAAAAAAGTTGTAGAAAATCACTTGGACAATCACAGCAATATCAAAATAAGCTAATTTAATAAATTTTTGTGAAATTATATCTTAAACTACATAATAAACATATATAATTTAGTCAGATAGGTATTAGGTTCAATCAAACCCGTAAAATTTTTAATACCATATTATGAATAATCATAAATATCTAATAAGCATTGTAAAGATGAGATTTGTTTAATACTGCTTTATTTTTTTTTAAGTATAAACACCAATCAATGGTTAATGGGTGGTAACATGTTGAGTACTACATTTGATACTTTAATTTAAATGATAGTTTCTAATTTATGATGAGGTATTTCTAAAAAAAATCTTAATATTTATTCAAATTAAAGTCCACAACCCAAATAGATATAAAATATATACTTTTAAACTAAATAGCTAAAGCCTCTATACTTCAATAACTGATTTCTTTCCTTAATTTGATCTCTTCACTTCATATTCTAGCTAGTTTACAATGAAAAAATTAAAAATGTATGAAAAAAAAATCATCATAAAATATAAAAAGTAAAATTTGTTTTAATTTAAATTAAAATTGAAAAAATTTAAATGTAATTTAACCAATGAAAATTTTAAGGAATAAAAGATTAAATACCAAAATTAAATTACATTAAATTACAAAGAAATATGTTTATTTTTTCTAATTAAAATGGAATTCAGTTCAAAGAAAATTTTTCAAAAAATAGGATATTTATTGATGCTTAAATAAATTTTAAAATAAAATAAAATTTTTATAATGAATTTATTTGAAATGTGTTGTTCATTATTTGAGGAATTGTTATTAAAAAATTTAAGGATTCTATGTCAATTTTCATTTTAATTGAAATTTTAGTTTACTTATTTATTTTTCTGTTTTTTTTTATAATCATTGATTGAAATTCAATTTATCAATTCATTACAAAATTTCCTTCTATTTAACATATCTTACATTATTTTCAATCCATCAATATAAAATTTCTTAAACACTTTTCAATCAATTATCTTCTATCTACTTAGTTTTTTCCAATAAAATTTAATTCTTATAATTATTTTTAAGAAACTGTATTTATTTTTTCCGCATTTTTTAAAGAGAAGATAAAAATTTAGAATTGAAAGTTAATAAATCTGACGCTTTCAATAAATATTATGTTGTTACCATCAATCAATCAAACTAAAATTAAAATTTTTTACAAAAAGTGAATCATTAATATTGAAAGATGGATTGTTAACAATAAATATAATTTTTAAGTCTTTCTTTATTTACTAAGTAATCATCTGAATTTAGATTTTTTTTTTATGAGTTTTTTAAAAATTTTATGTTTGACTTGAATTTTTAGAACTCTGTAAAACTTAAAAAATTTGTAATTTTACTTCGTTTCTATTTTCTAGAATTAATAAAAATTCATTCATATTTTAATATTTCATGATTTCATCAAATCTTAATAGTATTATGTATCTATTATTTCTTTCCATACAAATATTTAAATAATTCATAAAAAAGCTTGTTTGATCAGAGCAGAGCAAATTAATTGAAAATATAATATTAATTCAGCTAATTTATTTACTTTTGACGAAATAGATTATACTATTTGTGTGTTCCAAAATTAAGTAATAAAGTTTCAAGAAATAACATTATATTTTTAAAAAACCTCTGAATTTATTTAAAATAATTTTTTTTAATTTAATAAGAAAGATTTAAAAGTTATCTCATTATATTTTTATTGATTAAGTTATATAAACACTATGGATGGATAGATGGACTGATCATCCAAAAGGGATTTGAGTTCGGTTAGTATTGAATTATTTGTATAATTTTTTTACTTCATAAGTATTTATATTCTAACCATATTTATTTTTATGATAACCTTACGGTTTTTGTTAAAATCTCGCCTTGTAAATTTAATAGAGTAGAAAATAAAGTGATTTCAAAATAATAAAAAAGAGGTAATTTTTTTATTTATTTATTATCGATATCAATATTTTTTAATTTACAAATAGGTAGAATGTGCTTACATTTTTTTTAATGAAAAAATTAATAATATTATTCATTCAGAAGATGAATGGATAAAAAAACGTATTTTGTTAAATATTAGTCAAAAAATTGTTGAATAACTAAAATATCAGGCTAAAAAAAACTTTGGATTCATTCTAATTTAACATTGAATACATTTAATTTATGGTTCCCTCATGTAAAAATAAAAAATATTCATGTTTATGTATTATATATAAATCAGATTGAAGAACTTGTTCGTTTTCGGAGTAAAAGAAATTTTATTTAAAAATTTAAGACTATTTATTATTATATTTAGAATAAAAAGTGTATGATTTAAATATAAAATATTTATTCAAGGTTTTTTGTTTGTTTTAAGAATACAAACAGATGAGAGCTAAAAGGAAGATTAAAGTAAGAACTTTTGCTCTTAAAAATCAAAAGTTAAATTCTTAAAAAAATGTAATTATCAATAAATTAAGGAAAAACTACATTTTAACAATAAAAATTCTTTAACTTTCATAAAGGAGTTGGATAGAATTTTTAAGGGAAATTATTTATAAATAGTAAATTTTTTGTTATCTTTAATAGAAAATTTTGATTGATTTGAAAATAATCTCTTTGTTTTTTTGAAGACCCAATATTAAACATAGGGTAGGTAAATGTGGGTTTAGAATAAATTTTTGAATTATTAATCTAATTTATTTAGTAAATAACTGATTAACATTAATCAATAAATTGTAATACTAAAATTAGATAATATCAAAAAAACATTATGATTGAAGATCAGTCTTTATTTTAGATAATTCCATGAGATTTGGTGCATAGAAGTTTTTTAATAATTGAATTTGATTTATTTAACTCATATATTATTTTTCACAATCTCTCAGTTTATAAGGCTAAAATAAATTCTAAGATGGATTAAGGAAGCAGTATAATTTTAACTAAATTGATTGGCTTTTAATATAATTGTCAATGGTGAATCATTTTAAAAGCAATTAGCATTTATTATTTATCTTATTATTTGAACACATAAAGTTATTGTTAAATATTTTTTCTTTACATCAGATTAAGAATTAAATAATTAAAGTGAGGGGTAGCAGAGAGAGGGAGGATCAGAAATATTATTTATGTATGACTCAAAATATTTTGAAAACAAATATCTAAATTTATAATAAATTAATTGAAATTATAAAATATATAAAAAAAATATTACTTATCAAAATAATCACTAAAAAAATCTATAAAGATGACATAAAAAAGAGCTAATTTCTTGTTTATATCTTAGAAAGGATACAATGTTAAAAATATTTAAATAATCATAGATGCAAGTAGATGCAGATATAAGACTATTGTGGAGTCAAATGAAGGTAACTTTCCATCATATAGAGAGTACTTAAACACCTTTAGTCATTAGCTTAAACTATCAAAATAAAAAATAAAATAAGCTGGACATTTTCTAAAAGATAGTAATAATAATACTCAGTTGAAAGAAAATATTTTTAATTTCATTGAAAAAAGCAAAGGAAATATTTACAAAAATATTTTAAAAAGCTTTAAAAAACATGTTAAAAGCTGCTCAAATCTAACTTTGTAAGTCAAATATTAAGATTTGATATAAAACTAATGGAGCTTCTAGTAAATAAAGAGAAGAGTCAATTAAATATTAAAAATTGATGGCCGATATAATCTAAGAATGAAGAACTTACTAAAAAATGAAAAATTATCTAAAATATTTATATATTACCTCCAAAATTCAGAAGAACTTTGGCTAGATAACTCCAAGTTGTAAAATAAGGAAGAGTATAAAAATAATATCTTATTGATATTAAAAGCTAACTCATAAAACTTGTTTGTATCAAATACTTAACATTATAACAAAAAAAAAAGATATTGATTGATAGATCTTCTGAAAAACGAAATGAATGAATATGATTAATTTTTAGATTTATAAAATGAAGTAAGAAATAATAACTTATAAATAAGTAAATAGGCATCTCCTTTATATAATTTGCCAATTTTTAACACCACTAACTAATAAATAATAGAGTTATCTGTATTGTATTACTTTGATTATTTCTTACATATTATCATTGTATTTTACTTTTCTTGAACTATTTGAATTTTTTATTAAAAAATCTTCAAAAAGAAAATTAAAGAAGTTTTGCATCATAGATTAATTGGCAATCTGATAATCAAAGCAAAGCCTTACTTATTTTCAATAACACTCAAGCATTTACATCAAAATTATTAATATAATTTTCTCTAAAAAATTGAGAAAAAATAACAAAAGTTGTTTTTATCAAAAATAGTGGAGGGAACGGATACTTATGCCTAACAAGATTAAATAGGCACAAATTAATTAAAATGTCTTTTTACTTACTTATGCATACTTACTTGTAATATACACAAGATTGTAAGAAATTTAGATTTTCTCAAACATTCAATGAAAAAAAAACAAGCAATTAATTTTAAGTCATACCTATTTTTTTTATTTTTGATTCTTTTTAATCATGCTTTATTAATATTAAATAATCATATTCTAAATACCCAAAACAATCTAAAATATTTTCAAAAATAATTTTAACATTATATAAAACAATAAGGAAACTTATTTATTATCAATAAAAATCTTTAATAGTAATTTGTATGGATGAATCAATGATTCTCTCTCTCTTTAATTCAATTAATTCTTATAAATTTAATAGTAAAACTAAAAACAAAAACTAGTCTTAATTTTAATTGATAATAAAAATAGTGATTATTTAATTCTTTTGTCATCATCATGTTACATTATTTTAACAGATTTAGAATCTTAATACCTATTTAAAAAATTTTCATTTAGTATGAAAAAAATATCTGGTATTTTTTGTATCAAGCCACATACTTACAATTGGAATTTGCATAAAAATCTTTGATTATAAGACAAACCGAAGATATTTTCATCTATTATATTAAGACTTTGTTATTATTCAATTTAAGCAAATAAAAATAATGAAAAAAATGTTTGATATTGATTTAAATGATGAATTTCTTTTTCTTTGATTTAACATCATAATAAAATAACAATTAAATAATAAAACTTGAAAATTACTATCTTTTAAGAAACCTTTTCTACTATTTAGTATACTAATATGTTCATCCTAACATTTAGGATCTTAGTTATAACTCCCTCATATAATATGCAAATTAAAATGGATATAAAATTTAGATTTAAATTCAGAGTATTTCATTTATTAAGAATCAATTTGATTAGGTTAATATTTATGATTGGAATTTGCTATTATTTCTTCACAATAGCTATTTATTAATAATATATATCAGAATCTATAAGGTTACCCTATTTCATTTCATTGAATCCAAATCAACTAAAATCCTATCAATTATTTGTTTGTGATTATTTTCCTGTTTGCCTATTTGAGAAATATTTAACTTTAAATAAAATTTTAAAAGGGTTTTTTTCAGTTTAATAAAATATTTTTGGAATATTCAAATAAATATTCTTAAATTAGTATTTTTCATCTTTTACCTTTATGAAAAATTAAGAAGAAATCTGTGTAGAGAACACATATTTATTTTTAATGATTACATTAAAATTCATTTAGGTTTTTTTTTTTACATGGAATACAAATAAATATTTTTGAGTTACACTTTTTTAATTTTTTTTTTTTTCAAAGTTAGAGTAAATCAAAATTTCGTATTCAACAGGAGGTGGAGATATCTAGTTTAAGATTAAATATTAGATTAGTTCATTTCCTCACATATGAGAAACATTTTTTAGCTTGATATGAGTTATTTTATTATAAAAACTCTATCATCTAAATGTTTACGATATAATTATTTTTTTGCTTTTATTGTCAAATGAACATTTTTAGAAAAATATATTTATGGAGAGGAGGTACTGATAACCAACCATATTGATAATTTTAATATTATTAAACTCTAATTGTCATAAACATTTTTTACTTTGATATTATAAATATATCAGCAAAAAAAAACAATTTCAAAGAAGTTTTTTCTCAGCTTAAAAAAAGAATCAAGAGCAATGTAATTTCATATTTTTTGACATTAGTTTTATAAAAAAATAAGATTGGTTTTTCTTCGAGATGCTTGTCTTAAAGATTAATTTTTATTTCAATTATTTCAAATGTAATTGTCAAAGATCAGCATTGAATTTTTTTCATGATAAATTAAATAAACTTAAGAAATCAATACATTCTTTTTGAAAATAAAATAAAATCTTTTATTTGGAATTAAACTGAGTAATCATGATTTATTTTTCTATCTGGTTGAAGAAAATAAAAGGATTTTTTGACTTTAATACAAATTAGTTTTGATTTATAAAACAAAAAATATACTAATTATGAATAATGTAATTGCAATGTTAACTTAAGTGTAATGATCTTTGAGTCTAAATTGTTCTTATGTACTAGTTAGTTCAAATTATAGGGTAGGTTCTTTTATTCTTAGAAAATTATGGATAATTTTTAGGATATTAAATCCTGATTTAATTTTTAATTAATAGTGTGTTCTATCAAAAAGAATTTTGATTTTAATTCTTAATTCATAGTTAGTTCTAACATCTTTTTGAAAAAGATTACATTTACTCTTTATCAATAAAGGAGAAGGAAAAAACATCTTATTGTCAAAAACAAGAGCCTTAAGAAAATTTGTAATCATTAATTTTAATTTATTTAGATTTAAATACCTTGTACCTAAAAGTCTTTTGCAAAGTTCTTTTATAAAATAAATAATTTTTATAATATTCTAACTTAAAATATTTTAATTAATTTTTAGTATTTGAACAGATTTTAAATTATTTTTCTTTTAATACAAATAATTAATTTTTATTTTTAATAAAGCCTTAATATCTGCAAATGAGCCCTTGGGTTTTGTATATACCACAATCATTAATATAATTAAGGCTTATATACTATGTAAACAAAAGATTTTCCACTCTGATACATTTTTTTTTCTTCTAAATTTGGGTCTTAATTAAATCGAGTCTTAATTAACAAGCATTTACAGTATATTTTATTTTGTCAATTTAATCAAAGATGATAAATTTGATTTTGTTTAATTAAAAATGCCTTTTCTAAACAAAAAGCTACTATTAGTTTAAAGGACCATATTTTTATTTATTTTTGACATATTTTATTTAATTATTTTAAGGTTAAAACTTCTGAAAACTGAATGATTTAATATTTAATTTATTTGATTAAAGATAATTTTAATATTTCTCGATTTATCGTTAATTATTAATTCAAGCTAAATCTATTTTAATGGCTTATACTGATCTTACTGTAATAAATTGGAAAATTTATTGGGTTATATTCGAAAATATTAGTCAGATACATACTTTACATTTATTTATAATCTAATATTTAAAAAGAGTTCATTAAATTTATAAAATAAAATGCAAACAAAAAAAATCTATTATCCATTTAGAAAGACAAAAAATGAAGAATTTTAATATGAATTAAGGATTGATAAAAAAAAAGTAGAATTAATATTGAAATTTAAATTAGCTAAGAATTTACATTGGTTTAATTTCAAAACTGAAGATATTTATGTAATTTTAAATAAAAAAAATTATCAACAATAATATTATGGATCTTCCAAATTACAGTAGATTATGATAAGAAAGAAATATTCTCACTTTAAAAATACTTCTTTAAAAATATGAGCTTAAGATTCCTATTATATGGAATAACATTTTTTTTTGGGGGCTTTTATAAACTTGTAGAGATAGATTAAAATAGTTTTTCTACTATACAATACAGGATGTCTAATAAATAATGCACCATAATCATAAATAACTTCAATTTAATGTAATAAAGTATAAATGCAAAATTTACTTCATAATATAAAATTCCCTACTTAATATCTTGTTTTAACCTTGAATAGAAAAAAAATGTGTGATATTCTGAAAAATAATGGATCATTTATTTTCAAGTAGAATCCAAAATATTTGGTCTCTTAAAGTAAAAATTTAAAAAACTAACAAAGAAATGTTTTCTTTAAGAATTAAAATAAATTTGAATTCTATAAAATTACTCAAATTTAAAAATTAATTTAAATCTAATAAAATAATTTTGTTACAATTTGAGTTGAGTTAACTATTTTTTTATTATTGATTTCATTTTTAAAAATACAAAAGAAAATATATTTGCAACTTTTTATTAATTACTAAAAATTTCATTTCATTTTTATTAAATTAAATTTTTATTTTTTATTTTTATAAATCAAATTTGATTTAAAACAATCTTTTTGTTTACCATTCTTTTCAGAAAAATTGAATTTGTCTAATTTATTGAAACAATTCTAAAAAATTTATTAATTTTTGTTTGATTTCTTCTTGTATTCAAAACTCCAACTAAATTTTTATTGCTAAAAACTAATTCGAAATCAGATCTAAATTTTTTGTTTTTCTTTTATTTTTTAAAATTTTACAAGTTCTAATTAATTTTTTAGTTACTCAAGATTCATTTCAATGGGTTTTAAAATTTTATTATAAAATCTTAAAATATACCTAGTAGCATCATTAATATATTTTCATTATTATTTTTTGTAAGAAAATCTAAATATCAAATAATGTAAAAACTCCTTCCTTTCATTTTTTTTTATGATTATGAATTATAGAAGGATAATAGAAGAGAGAAAAAATACTTGACAAATATGGAATTTAATTTTGGAGTTTTATCAAATAATTTTTGAATATTGCTTAGCTAAAAACATATTTTTAATTTGAAAATTGAAGGGAACCATAATTTTTTAAATAATAATACAAATTAATGTGAGGATTAATAAAAGAAAAACTCTATTCATTTTATTTCAAAGTGTTTAAAATACCAAATACAATTGATAAATATTTAAGGCTATTTTATTCTTCCTAATTAATAAAATAAGTTTCCTCCAAATTTTTCAGCCATGAATTATGCAGAAAATTTATAAATATTTCTATTATAATATTAATATACTTTTTTTATCTTCATTAATCCAAATAACTTTTTACAGAGCTGGATATAAAACTGGAATAAATTCATTTTGATCAACATTTCCTATGAATGAGAGTAAAAAGAATTTTTTTCTGAAATTAAGCATTGGATGAAATAACTTAATAGCACATATAAATTTATGTTTATTGAAAGAATGTAGGTAGGCATTATTACTTTTACTAATAATTAATCTGAAATTATTGAAATGAATGAAATGCAAAATATTTCATTTATTATGAATATTAGACCTCTTTTTTAGTTATTATTAAGAAAAAGTCTTATGGCAATAGAGTTTAAACAAAAAGTTTTTTAAACAGAAAGGAAAAAACCAAAATAATTTCTAGATTATGATTACAAAAGAAGTGTAAATATTGCTTCTATTTATCAGTGAAATAAATGTAAATCATTATTTAAAATTCATAATGAATGCTGCAAGATATAAAAACTATTTTAACTATCAATACAGATTTAGAAGAGTTTGATTGTGGTGGTAAATTAACAACTGATTACTAGAATTGACATTTAGTGTGAGAAAGTTATGGTGTTACCATATTCAATCAAAAACTGAATTTTTTGATTCGGGGAAATCTTTTGCCAGTTATTTATTACACAAATTTTTAATTAAAAACTCTTTTTTTAATTTTAAAAATAATATTTTTCAAAGTAATTGGTGATCTTTTTTTCTTTTTAATCCTTACAAAATTATTAAGAGTATAGGGTAGGTTTCAAATAATTATTTCTCAATAATCTGTTGTCAAGATAAAAAGTATGAAATCATTATCTACTTAGTTTTGAATATATTTAAATTACTTATGAAGTCATATATTACCCAAAGGAAGATGATGTTTAAAGATTATGAAGACTGTAATGAATTTCAGAAAATTTTAGAATCAATCAAGTTGATTTGTTTAAGCTTGATTGAAACCCATTTCGATCTGTTTTTTTTCAACTAAAGAATAGATATCAACAAATATCTATTCTCATGCTTACACTAACATAATCTAAATATTAAATGCTTATGTTAATTATATCATATGATTTTAAAGTAAATTAATTTCAGATAGTACCCAAATAAAGAATAGAACTACCCTTTAGATCTCTTTTTTTATATTTATTTATTTAACATTAATTGAGTCTATTTAGAATTCCCAATAGAAATTATGGCTAACACACTGTCATAAATTTTTGAAAATAAATTCCTAAGAATACAAAAAAAAATAATAATAATAAAAGTTTAATTAAAAAATCATCAAACAAAATTTAATAAAATGCTAGAAAGAAGAGCTAATTACTAACTTATTTGCTAGAAATTTTAGAATATAAATAAAATATAAGTAATCGCTGATGCGTTGAGATGCAAATACAAGATTATTTTATCACCTAAAAAGGACTGTGACAACATGCTTTCATACAAACAATATTTAAAAGGCTTTAGTAATAATCTAAATCTATCACACTAAAAAATAAGATAAGAAGAAATTTCTATTAATAATAATCTAAATTAGTAGAAAGAATAGCTTAGTAACTTTCTTGAATAAAGCAAAGGAAATATCTACAAAAATATTTTAAAGAGTTTTAAAAAACATATTAAAAGTTGCAAAAATCCTTAATTACAAATAAAATATGAGAATTTGACCTAAAACTAATGGGACTTCTAAAATATTAAGAGGAGAATCGTTTAAGCATTAAAATGTGATAACAGATCTAATTTAAGGTTTAAGAATTTGATAAAAAATGATAAAGCATCTAAAATATTTGTCTATTACCTGGAAAATTCTGAAGAGCTTTGGTTGAAAAACTCTAGGCTTTAAGATAAAGAAGAATACAAAACCTACATTTAAATGATCTTAAAAGCTATCTAGTAAAATATACTTGTTTAAAACACTTAGCATTATCATAAAAAAAAGTAATATCTGATCTGAAGAAAAAACAAATGAAGTTGACAAAATTAACAAAATTTCATCAAAATATTTATTGAATAAATATTTAAGAAAGCATTCAATAGTCAATAGATTCCATAAAAATCAAATAAAGCTGCTATTATAAATTGACAATTAAATTAATATTTTTATATTTACAAAGTTAAAGAAAAGCAATTTAATATTATCTATCTATTGTTTGTTCACTGCGATCTATGTAGTTTTTTTAATTTCTAAAACTATATAGATTTTATTTAACTTTATTTTTTTACTAGCTGAATTTAATTTGTAAAAAAGATTGTTCCTTTTGCTTGTAGATTTTTTAATAAAAACAAACATTCTTCAAGCAAGGATTTTATATAATCATAATAAAAAAATATTTTGAGCATAATTTTTAAAATATTTTTTGTTTTATTTGTTTTTTTCTACACCATTTTTACATAAAACAAAGGGATTAAATACTCATGTTTCATGAAAGTTAAATTTACATACAATTTTTAAGGAAAATGTTTATTCAAATCATAGAGGTCTCTTTATTTCCTAACATTTATTTAAAATGAATCAATATTTAAAATACATTCAAATTTTTTTAATCTAAGCTTGGAATAAACATTTATTGATAGAAATTCTGAATTATTCAATTTCTTCTTCTTAACATTCTATTGATAATTAAAGAGTTTCTATTTCTTTGCATTCAAGTTTGTTTAAATTTATATTTACTATCACAAAAATAAAGACAAACAAAGAATAAAATGAGGGAGGAGGAGATCTTAATCATAAAGCCTAAATGTTTAGAATTCTTATCAACTCTTTTAAGGTATTAAAAAGGTAATAATTATGTATAATAAAGTGTTTTCTGAGGAAAAATGGTATCATTCTATACTTATAGTTACTATATTTCAAGCTCTTTAAGAATAATCAACATATGCAAAAGTTAGGACAAATTTTATTTAAAATGGAACTCAAACTTCTCTTCTCCCACAAGAATGAACCTAATTTATAGACTTTTATGAACAGAAAACAAAAAAAATAAATTTAAAATTAAGCATTGTTATATATTTCAAAGGCGTCTAATCCTATCATCTTCTACCATAGATAGCCCTAATTGATTGTAACACACATTATAGATGAAAATTCTGTAATAATAAATGAAGCGTAGAAATTTTAAAAAAATAATCATCAGTTATTCGTTAATCATAAAAGTGATTTTGAAAAGCTAAATTGTGATCATGAAATAAACTATCTACCTGTCTATCTTTTCAGGAGTTGCAGATCATAATATATATTCCTAAACATAAATCAATAATAGCGCTATTAGCTAAATAAATAGAAATGTACTTGCAAATTAAAATGTTCAAAACATAAATATTGTACTACCTAAGCTATTTGTTTTATTTAACAATTTACTTTGATTGATGTTCTATTTAAAAATGAAGAAAAAATATCAATGTTAAAAAAATTATTAAATTGCTTTGAAATATAATGAGTAAATATATTTAATTTTATTATTTGTGTGAGTGTGAATATTTTTTTAACAATTTATGTAAAACAAAACTAGTGAAAACTTTAAAAATGATCAAATTAAAAACAAAAGTCAGCTTATTAAACATAATAAATTTATCATCAGTTTTTGCAAAAATTCATGTGAAATAAAGTTCTAGAAAATTTATCTATACAAATGTTGGTGATTAACAGCTAAAAATAAAATTTTTAAAAAAATTATTTAAAATAATATTATTTTGCTCAAAGTGTAGTCATTAATCTGGATTTTTACCTTCTTTCTCATCCATTTTTAGGAATTTTTATGTTTTTATTTGAAATAAGTTACTTTTTTTTTGATTTATTCCATTCGATTTCATTTGAATCAGAGTTTTAAATTTCTTTTCTTTTTTTTTTTCTGATAAAAGCTAAATTTTGCTGTTTAAAACTGAATTTTATGAAATTTATCTCAAGCTTACAAAATTTCCTTTTGTTTATAATTTCTTACATAATCTCTCACCTCTCACTTGTAAAAATTTAAATATATATCAATCATATTATTAATTTGATTCTTTTAAACTAAATTTCCTCTCTTAGCTATTATTTTCAAGAAATTGGGTTTAGTTTTTCTCATTATTTTAAAAACCTTCTTTAATTTTTTTTGAAAAATAGCACCTGAAAAATTTTTTAAGAAAATAAATCTAAGTTTTCAGCATGATGCTATTTTCAATATTTTTAAATAAATTAAAAACATTAACATTTTGTAAATAGAAAACCATCAGTTAATAACTAGTTAAATAATCCACAAAAATTATTTAAAAAGCTTAATTATTTTCAAAGAAACAATTTTCAAAAAACATTTTATTGCATAAAAAAGAAAAACTAAATGAAAATCCTTTAGTATTTCTTCATTTTAATTTATTTATGTTACTTGTTTTTCATCATAAAGTTACAATTTATCCACTTTTATATTTTTGATTTTCAACCTTAATTTTGAGATAAATCATCAGAAATTGACATCAATTTTTTTTTCATAGATTGATGACAGTTAAATAATTATTTTCATTAATTTGTAAATAATTTGATTTAGAATTATTTTCAAAATTTTTTTAAGAGCAATGAATTATTAAGAATATATATTTTATGTTTTTTTTTTGAAATACTTAAAAAATTAGATATTAATTCATATTCTAGAGAATATGATTAATTAGAACTAATTCTTAGTGTTCATTCTAAATGAAATTTTAAGCTGTCTAAATAATAAACTTTTACAGGTAGAAAAAATCAATAGTAATTGATTTAAAAATTGAAATAGTATTAAATTGAGTGATCATAATTGTTTCAAACAAATTTCCATATTTTTTTATTCCATTGTTTTTTAATAAAAATATGATAGGGGAGGTTTCTAAAGTTTTTAAATTCACCTTTCAATCAATTTAATTTACATAATGTAATAATACATAAAAAACCCATACAATTTTTTTTTTGGATTATACCCCCTTTACCTTCTGAAAATATAACCTGATAGTAAAAGAAGAGTTCTGATAGCTTAAGAATAGAATAATAAATATAATTAAAAAGTAGAAATTTAAGGTTTCAGTGTTAATCTAAAAAAGTAATGCTATTAATTCAAAATAAATAGAATGTAATCAAGCTAAATACAATAAAATTTTATTAATAAATTTATATTTAATACTTAAATATTTATTAATAAATTTCTTTTTATCACACAATTCATTTGAAAACAAATTTTACTAATTAAATAACAATAAATTTTGTCATTTGTTTTAATTAAAAACATTTTATTAATTAAAAAGGTTACACAGACAACTGTAAAAGGTAAGATGGCTATTACTTTAAATAGTCTATTTTGTTAACTTAAAAATATTTTTTAAATATGACCTTCTTTCATTTTTTTTTCACATACTCAAAGGAGATACATGCGAAATATTAATAAAAAAATAAAAAATTGAAATTATTGATTTATGATCAGAATTTTTGTAAAGGAATTCATTTTTAGAAATTTAAGAAAAAAGCTTTGGATATAATGATAAAAAATTAGCACTTTTATCTACTATTATGTTTTTCCATATAATTGTAATAATATAAAGTAAGTTTTTGTAAGTTTTTTTGTAACACCTAGAATAACTTATTTTATCTATTGTTAGCTATTTTCTTCAATGCTAAAGAGGAAATAAAATAAAAAAAAGTGCGACGCTCTCTTTAACTTGCTTTAATAGGCTGATGATTAATACATATTGAGGTATATCAGAAAGATTTAAGTGCATTATTTGGATAAAATTTATATAAAAAAATAAAGGAATAACTACCAGAGATATTAATTATAAATGTCTTCGATAAACAGACAAGGAAGTTAAAGTTTTAATTTACTACAAAAATTATTTTCTAAAAGAAAATTTTTTGAATTTATTTTTTAAAAAAGAGATTAATAAAACTTAAAAAGCTGCTAGTAAATTGAAATGATTAACTTTAGATTATGATTTTTAAAAATTTCTGATTTTTGATTGAAGAGTTTACTTTGGCTTTCAATTTTTTCTAAAATGGTAAAGAATTATTAAGAAAATACCATCTTAATTTTTAAATATTTTTTGATTATTCAATATATGATTCTAAAGAATTTATTACTTATTACCTCAGAAAATGTTATTTTAAATGTCAGATTTTATAATAAAATATGAAAAATACAACAAATTAAATTCTGGATATAAATTTAACCAAAACTAACAAGATTCTACTTACAACAAATCGCTTATGAATTTGATACTTACTTTTGTTTCGATCAATTATTAATGAATCAAAGTTCTAGAAAACTTCTTTAATTTTTGTTATCTTTTTAAATTAAAAATCTAATCTCTTTAATTTTGAGAGTTTTCATACATATTTAGAGCCACTCTACTTAAAATTTAAATGCTTATTAACTTTTTAAGGTAATATCTTAAATTTGCCAAAATTATTTTATAAAAAAAGGGCAAATTAAAAAAAATTAATTTTCTTTAAGTCTGAATAACCTAATTTTACGTTTTTAATTTTTTACTTTCTGATGTATGCTATCAAATTAAATTCATAATTATTTAAGCAATAATTGATTACAAAAAATCTCTTTGTTTTTTAATTGTTACTTAGTCTCCTATAATTTATTTATTTATTTGTAACACTTTTTAGAATTTCCAATCGTATTATTAAATAGGCTAAGTCCAATATTCAACATATTTACAAATATAAAATTTTTGCTTTTATTGGAAAATTTTAATGTAAAAGTTTAAAAATGTATTTTTGTGCTTTAAGGTTATTTCTAAGAAAAAAATGATTTAAGAAATGTTGAAAAATACTCATTCTTGTGAGAGGGGAATAATCTGACAGTATTCAAATTTGTATCAAAAATATTTACACATAATTTTTTTAAAATACAAAAATTATAAAAAATCAATTGTCATATTCAATCTCTCCAATTATTGATAATTATAAAGATAAATTATTTTCTTTATTCTCTAGTCTTTAGATGGATTCATAAACCTGTTTTTGCTCTCATAAAAAGTAACTAGGCAAAATTCAACTAGTATTAAAATATACAAAATCAGCAGATTAGTTCAACAAAACATCCATTCAACTACTTGATAAGCAATTGTGCTAATAGCGGATGAAATGGATATGTAAACATCTGGGGGAAATTACAAAAAATTCCTACTAAACCACATAGCTCATATAGAAATAATACAAAATTGAAAGTTAACCACTAAGAATAAATAACAGAATGAGAGAACAAATAACAAATAATACTCGTAACTCAATAACATCAACAGCTAAGAATAGTTGCATGAACCACTTAAAACCTAAACAGGACAATCTTTAATGTTTAAATTGGAATAGATAAAACTAAAATACACTAAACTCAAAAAATATTAAGCAGAAGCTTTTAAATTTAAATAATTGATTAAGCAAATTTCACTGAAATTAATCTTTATTTTATTAATTAAATTATTAAGGAACTATAGGAAGGACTCAATTCAGGTAATAACCAATAAAGCTATTCCATCTTTGAAAGCTTGTATAGTAATTGTAACAATCAAGATACCTGAAACATTTCAAAAAAATGCTGTGAAGTTAACAAATATTATTGAATTACTAAGTACAATGAAGGGAAAAATAAGTGACCAGTAAATAAAATACTTAAAACCTTAAAATAAAATGTGCTTAACTTACTGTACGAATAATAATAATAACCCAATCCTCAGAGATCCAAAGATAAGCAATAATGGAGGTCAGAAAACCAATCCAAATTCCTAGAATTAAAAACTCAAAGAGATGTTAATTTCTAAGAACTCCATGTCATTGACAAGTCCCAGTAAAATGATAGTATTCTAAAAATTGTGCAAGCAATTAAAGATAAATAGCTATATGACTAAAAGTCATAAATAAATCCAGCATATAGAAAACCTTAACCTTATAATGTAATCAAATTCAAGGATGTAAAACTTGAATAAAATCTCAAAGAATGGTTCATAGTTGGATCTGAAAAAAGATTCTCAACTACCCTAAAATCAACAGCTGTCATATATTATTAGGAATTAATGAAATAATCCTAAATATTGTTGAGATGATTCTTTATAAGATTTGAATGATCACTTAATATAAAAAGTCTTTTGGAAACTAATCTTCTGAATTTACTTTAGTAATGAGAGATGCAAATAAATTAAGAAAGATAAATAATTTTAAAACTAAAGAAAAGAATATATTGGTATTTAGATACTCTAATTTATGGTAATGTACCTAAATATCAATAAAATAGGAAGAAATTGAAAAAATGAATGAATAAGATTTGAATCAATTTTAAACAAGGAAATAGTGGTTCCTTATACCAACAAACAAACAATATAAATGCCTAGCATTGTATTTTCAGTTATTAGTAGTCACTTCTTGCATATAATATTATAAAATTATATAAAACTATTATCCTATTAACTCTTAAATACTTAGATAGTCAGAATAAATGGATCCTCTGATTCACTTTTATATACCTCTTCCAATATATTTTACAATTTGAATTTTCTAAACTATTTTATAATGATATTATTACAATATTTAATGAGTAAAAATAAGTGTTTTATTTATTATTTTTTGATAGAGAATACATAGAAAAAATTGAATTCTAAAAATAGAAAAAAGCATAAATTTTTGATAAAAAAGGACTAAATGGAAATAGAATTTGAGAAAAATCAAGTATATCTACCTCAGAAGATAAATGGCTGATCATTGGAGCATATAGATGTGGAAATTTAAATGAATATATTGTTTCAAATTTATGAGAGAGCAAAAAATGGGAATTGAATGGCTAAACAAAATTAAAATAATTATTTTAATATATTTTTTTAATTTTTATGCATTTTAGGCTGCATATCTGTACATTGTACCTTTAAAACTTGGTGTTATCTAAAATTAAAGATAGTATTTTAGTCAATTTTTTATGCACTAATTCAATATGATATTAAATTTATTTTATTCAAAATCTTGAATTACAAAATATATTGGAAGGGGGGAGGGTGGATATATCTTTTTTAAGATTTATTTATTCTTAGAATCTTTAAATTAAGTTTTAAAAAGGCATTAAAGTAATTACTTTTGAATTGAGACAGATATAGTATACTGATATATATTTGTGTTTATTTTTAAATATTATGAAATAATATGAGAATAAGATCAATATTTTATAAACAAATAATATTAATTATAAATTTAATTTGCCAAAAATTAGTAGTATTAAAAGCCAAAAATAAAATACATTAAATAATTCAGTAAGCTTAACCAAAATATTATTTATTTATTTAGAGATAAAATTCAAGTGATAATGCTAAAAATAAAAATGAATATCTAGATACTAAGTTAATGAAATTCTCCCCTTTTATTTTAATGTAATTTTTTGTGTGAAGTATAATATACTTTATTATTTTTAACAAGGATTTTATTATGTTTTAATTATAAAATAAATAAGTATCCAACAAAAGTTAAGAAAAGACTAAAAAGCGAAATAAACCCTAAGAATGAAATAAATCTTAGCACATAATTTTGATATCATGTCTGAAATCTCTTACATTTCAAAGATAAAACTCATTATTGAAATGGTATTTTAGGCAATATAAAATTGTAAAACAAAATAATAAATATAATTCATAGAAAAATACTTAATTTCCTATGAAGACTAATGCTAACAATAACTATTTATACTATTCAGGCTATAGGCTATGAAAGCATAATAATATGAAAATTGTAGATAAAACTTTTAATTTACATCTAAATTTGTAACCCAAAAATTAGTGGGTAAATATTTAGTCATGATTTTTTTGTTCAAAACTCGTTCAGGAAGGATAGCAATTTTTAAATTTTGATTGTAATTAATAAGTCTTTAATTAATAGAAACTCTGTTTAACTTAATCCATCTATTTAAATAGTTTACTATATATTCTTTTGTTTTAAATATCTTACACAGTCTTCTATTTATTAATATCATAAATATTTGTAGAAGCTTATCAAAATATTAAAATATGTAAAATTAATAAGTTGTTTTAAGATTTAAAAAATAAAGGAATAACAACCAGATATTATTTATAAATCATTTAGCTAAAAAACAATAAAGTTAAGGTATAATTGATACATTAGAAAAATAATTTTCTAAAAGAAATTTTTATTAACTTATTTAAAAAAAAACTTAAAAAGCTGCGAGTGAATTGAAATCCATGAAATTTATATCATGATTTTTAGAAATTTTTGATTTTAGATTCTAGAGTTTACTTTCAATATATTCAAAAATAGTAAAGAATTATTAAGAAAAATAAATACAATCTTAGTTTTTTAATTATTTTGACACTTTTTTGATTACTCATTATTTGATTCTAAAGAATTTATTACATATTTCCTCAGAAATTATTATGTTAATTGTCAGCTTTTAAAATAAAATCTGAAAAATACAACAAATTAAATTCTGGATATAAATTAATCAAAGCAAAAAAAGTACTACTTACAACAAATCGCTTATGAATTTGATACTTACTTTTATTTCAGTCAATTATTTATAAATAAAAATTCATGATAACTTCTGTAATTTTTATAATCTTTTTAAATTAAAAATCAAAATATTTTTAGAGTTTCATCAATATTTTGAATAAAAATATTTAAAATTTAAATACTTCTTATCATTTATAAGGTAAATCTTAAATTTAAGAAAATAAAAGGCACTAAATTTAAAAATAACTTTTTGTTAAATCTGAATGACCTAATTTTATTTTTAAATTATTTTACTTTCTGATGTATGCTATCAAATTAAATTCATTATTATTTAAACAATAACTGATTACAAAAAATCTCTTTGTTTTTTAATTGTTACTTAGTCTCCTTTAATTTATTTATTTTTCTGCAATATTTTTTAGAATTTGAATAAAAATGTATTTTAGTTTTTAAACTAAATCCAATATTAAACATATTAAATATTAATTTAATTAGAAAATAATTCTATCAAATAAATCTACAAAATTAAAGTTTGAGAAAACTGTTAGAAATAAATGAAGATATGTTAAAATAAAAAAATGTATTTGAATTTAATATTTTTGTTTTTATTGCTTATCTTAAATCATAAATATAAAATATGATTTTTTTTTACTTAATAACTAACTTTTTTTTTTATTTGAATTTCCGTTATTTAGAGGAATAGAAGCTTTTCTCTTATACTTTTTTATATTATTATCTGATAAATACGAATTACTTAGTCTTTGATTAATATAATAAGCACAGTTAAATTAAATCCTTCTATCAAAATTGGTAGCTATAAATTCTTTTGTTTTCAATATCTCCAAATTAATTCTAAATTAAATAAAGTAATTCTATTTAATTTTAGAATGTTTTGATTGGCACAATACAAAATATGTACTTTTCTTCTCCAAAAAACAATCAAGATTTGTTTGTTGTTTTGTGAATATGAAAGCATCTCTATGAAAAATAAATCTAAAATTTATGACCAATATACCATTAAAATTTCCGTCCTTTGTTTTATACAAACAAATATCTAAAAATTATTTTTTTCTTATTCTGTTTTCATTTAATATTTTTAAAAAACTCCCCCTGCTAAATGGACTAATAGAAGTACATTTCTCTGAGCCAAAACAGTTTTTTGAATTTATAGTGTTAATATGATATTGTTTATTCTGAAATTAAATAAAATTAAAACTTAAAAATTGCTATTTAAAGCTAGCTAAAACAATTAACCAAAAGATGAAATAAATAAATGAAAGAGAAAAAATAATATAATTTAAATTGGTTGAAATAGTTAGTTATGAAATCCCATTTTTTTCCAAGTGAAAAAAATTATTGATTTTGAGTTAATTTTTTTTCTGATAAAATTTATTAATGAAAATAATAATTAAATTGTGACAGTAAGCAGTTCATATATTTGTAAGTTTTTTATTTTTACAGTTTATTGAGAGAAACAATTTTTAAAATATGAAAGCATCAAATATTAGTGAAAATAAGGCAATATTATTATTAGGGAACTTCATGAAAGACAATACATTTTAATAAAAAACTGAAAAAAAAAAGGTGAAAACATAATCATCATTTTTAAATAAGCTATTTGGTTGATTTAAATATCACTTAGCAATCATCATTTATTTTTCTAAATTTCTTAAAAGTTTGTGATTATGTAATAATAGTAATCTCAAATGAAATATAATAGATTTAAATTAGATTAATTCCTGATTTCTATGATATATTAGTTAATATTTTAAATTCAACGTATTAATAATCATAATTTTAGTTACTTTCTAATGTGTTACATTAATATTTTCTCTTGGTTTATATTGACATTTTCCCTTATATTGCATTGATATTTTCAATAAAAGAAAATAAGCTTAAAGATATGATTATAAATAATCACATTTTATTATCATATATTGCTATATATTATAATATTTATTGATTCTGTAGTTTAAATTGTTGGCTAAAGAAAAAAGAAAAAGTAATAAAAGATTAATTTAAAAAATATTTATTAAAATGCTGCATAGGAGAGTAATAATATACTCATTTGCCAAAAACAGTTACATTTTAATTAAGTTTAGTTGGTAGTTGATGAGCCTAGATGCTAATATAAGAATATAAGACTATCCTCTAATGCAAGAAATTTGGTAATGATTTATAATTTCGGCAATATTAAAAAAGCTTTTTTTGATCAATTAATTCAGTCAAAAAAGTATTTAATTAAGAAGAAAAGACTTTTACTAATAATAACTTAACTCAATCAAAAGAAAAGCTTAAAACCTTCCTCAAATAAAGAAAAGGAAACATTTACAAAAATATTTTAAAGGGTTTGAGAATACATATTTAAAAATGTTAAAATAATGACTTGTAAATAAAATATGAAAATTTAACCAAAAACGGATGGAATTTTAAAAAAATATAAAGAAGAATCACTTAAACATTAAAAATTGATAACAGATGCAATTTACGGTTTAAAAATTTACTCAAAAATGAAAATTTATCACAAATTTTTATTTACTACCTAGAGAGCTCAGAGCAGCTTTGGTTTGAAAACTCCAAATTTTCGAATAAAGAAGAATATAAAAAACTATATTAAAATGATTTTGTAAGCAAATGAGCAAAATATACTTCTTTAAAGTACTTGGCATTATCAAAAAAAAGGAAATTAATGTTTAAGCCAGAAAATTTGTGACATCTAATAGTATTCGTTATTTTTCTATATGTCATTTTCTTTTATATAAAGTTTTCTTCATTAAAAAAATCTAATGTTTTTAAGTAAAGATCAAAAATATTATCAAAAAAATAATCTAATTTTCAATTTAAATATGTTTTACAGTTTTTTAAAATTTGCTTTTTTTTTAGAAAATAATTTCTTACATTTTTGAAATTTAAAATATTTTTTAGGGCTTTTATGCTTTATTTTTGACTAGAAAGAAGATCAAAAAATTAATAAAATTTTTCAATTCAAATAAATTCGTTACATTAAATCAATATTTATTTTTGTTTTTAAACTTAATCCAATATTTAACATATTACATAAAAATTTAATTGGAAAATAATTCTTACAAATAAATCAATCAATCAATAATTTAGTAGAAATTTAAAGTCCTAGAAAACTGTATGAATATAATGAAAATGAAGAAATGTTAAAATAATTAAATATATTTAATATTTTTGGTTTTATTACTAGCATGAATGCAGAAATTTTATATCTTTTTTTTTGTACTGAATAACTAAAATAAATTTCTTTTATTATTATTTGAATTTAACTAATTTAAGTTTTTTCTCTTAATTTTGTAGATTATTTTCTGATAAATTCTAATTGATTAATCTGTCTTGATTAGAATAAACACTGTTTGATTAAATCAATCTATCTATTGAAATTGGTTGCAATAAATTATTTTGTTTTGAATATCTTATTAATTTTATAATCTTTTGATTGCCTCAATCCAGAATTTTATTTTCCTTCTCTGAAAGACAAATAATTAAGCTTAGTTGTTTGTTTTGCAAATATGAAAATAATTTTAAATCAATCAAATAGATTTTTTTACATTAAACAAACAGAATTTATGGACTTATCTTAACATTTATAAAGAAAAAAATGAAATGGCTTCAGTAAGGGATTTTTCCCAATAATATCAATAATAACAGCTCAATAATTTGTTAGCTAGTGTTAATATAAAATTTATTTTTTAATCTATTAATCAAAGTACATTTCTATTCATCAACAGCTTTTTTTGAATTTTTTGTTTGGATTTTGTCTTCTGAAATTAAATAAAATTAGTACTTAAAAATTGCTATTTGAAACTAAAAAAATTTACCAAAAGATTAAATAAATAAGTGGAAAAAGTAATTGAAAGAGAAACAATTTTATTATTCATATTTATTGACACAATTCCTTTTTATTTCCAATTTAAAAAAATTATTGATTTTGAGTTATTTTTTTTTTTCTGATTTATTTTGTTAATTAGAAATCAAATAAACACTAAAACAGTGACAGCAGTCTGTATAGTTGTAAATTTTTTTATTTTTACAGAGAGAATAAAAATAGAAAGTATCAAATATTAGTGAAAATAAAGCAATATTATTATCAGGGAACTTCATGAAAGGCCATATATTTTAATAACAAATGGGAAAAAAAAAGTGAAAACTTGATTATCATTTTTGAATGAGCTATTTGGTTGATTTAAATATTGATTAATATTCATCATTTATTTGTCTATTTATTTTTCTCTTTTTCTTAGAAGTGTGTAATAATAGTAATCTAAAATAAAAATAATAGATTAAAATTAAATTAATTCATGATTTCATGAATGGATATTTAAAACTAAACCTATTAGCAATCATGGTTTTACTTATTTTCACTTATATTGCATAGATATTTTCCCTTTTATTACATTGATATTTTAAATTGAAGAAAATAAGATTAAAGAAATTTCATGTATTATTTCTCATAGATTACAATAATTTGATTGATTCAGTAATTTAAATTGTTGCCTAATTAAAAAAGAAAAAATAATAATAGATTAATTAAAAATATTAATTAAAATGTTGAATAGAAGAGCTAATTACTAACTAATTTGCCAAAAACAAATAAATTTTAATTAAATTGAGTTGGCAGTTGATGAGCCTAGATGCCTATATAAGAATATCCTCCATTGCAAGAAGTTTGATAATTATTTACAATTTCAGCAATATACTAAAAGCTTTAATGATCAATTAAATCAATCAAAATAGTAAATAAATTAAGAAGAAGAAGAAGAAACTTTTACTAATAATAAACTAACTCTGTCCAAAGAAAGGCTTACTACCTTCCTCAAATCAAGAAAAGGAAACATTTACAAAAATATTTTAAAGGGCTTTAGGAGACATATTTAAAAATGTTAAAATATTGAATAGTAAATAAAATATGAGAATTTAACCTAAAATTCATGGAGCTTTAAAAAAATAAAAAGAAGAATCACTTAAACATTAAAAATTGATAACAGATGCAATTTAAGGTTTAAAAACTTATTAAAAAATGAAAATTTATAACAAATATTTATTTACTATCTGGAAAACTCAGAGCAGCTTTGGTTAAAAAACTCTAAATTGTCAAATAAAGAAGAATATAAGCATTATATTAAAATTATTTTATAAGCAAATGAACAAAAAATACTTCTTTAAAGTACTTGGCATTATCAAAAAAAAAGAAAATTTATATTTAAATCAGAAAATAATTGATATCAAACAGTATTCTTATTCTTAAGATATCTTTCTTTTAAAATGAAATTTTCTTTCTGATCATAAAAAAATATTATATTTTTATGTATTGAATGTAAAGAATAAAAAAAAATAATCTTATTTTCAATTTAAATGTTTTTCTTCTTTTTTTAAATTTATTCCTAATAAATTTTCTTTTTTTAGAGGAAATAACACACACATTACAATAAAAGAATCTAATGTTTTTATGTACTGAATCAAAAAAAGATCAAAAAAATAACCAAATTTCCAATTTAAATATGCTTTCCTGCTTTTTTAAATTTACTACTGAATAAATTGTCTTAATTATTTTCTTTTTAGAGGAGGAAATAACACAATTGCCATAAAAAAATCTAATGCTTTTATATATGTATTGAATTAAAAAAGATCAAAAAAATGATCAAATTTTCAATTTAAATGCGTTATTCTGTTTTTTAAAAATTTACTACTTTATAAATTTTCTCAATTTAATGATAGAGTATGGAAAAACCCTCATATATTTCTTTAAAACTAAATTTTTAAGGCTTTAATTCTTTAATTGTTAACAAAACTCTTTTTATTGAAATGAAATTCATAATTTAGATTATAGTGTGCCTCATTTAGTAAGCCAGTTGATTTCAAAAGTTATGATTAGTAAGGAGTTCAGGGAAAAATTTTAACTTCAATTTGAGGAAATAACACAATTACCATAAAAAAATCAAAAATTTTTATGTACTATTATTGTATTAAAAGAAGATCAAAACAATTATCAAAAAAAATAATCAAATTTTAGGTTTAAATATGTTATTCTGTTTTTTTAAAATTTATTAATTTCTAAATTTTCTTAATTTGTTTCATTTGAGAAAAGAGTATGCAATTACCATAAAAAAATCTAATATTTTTAAGTTTAATTATTGAATGGAAAGATGATCAAAAAAATAATCAAATTTTCAGTTTAAATGTGTTATTCTGTTTTTTTAAAAATTTTCTTCTTTTGGTTTGGTTTTATGAAAGATGGTTTATTGAATTTATTATTATATATTTTTACATTATTTTCTTGAGAAATCATGTTGTGTATGTGTCATATAATTTTAATTATATATATTTAGTAAAAATAAAAAATATGATCATCTCACTAATTCAGATATAAAAAAATTTTTAAATCATTATTTTTTAATTAGAAAAATTGTTTTTTTGCTATTGTTTCCTTTTTCGAAAAAATAATAATATTGAGATATGTTTTAAACCTCTTGTTTTTAAATTTGATTCTGAGTCCGAAGTTGGCATTTAGGAAGAGCTTTTATTACTATTTTATTAGAACTACTTATATTTAATTGAAACCAGGGATCATTTGAATAAAATTTATCTATTATTTATTACATACAATAATACCCTTATATCATAAGAACTAGTAAATTTTATAATTTATTACATAAATAGTATGCTTATGATAAGAACTAGTAAACTTTACAATATATATAAATTAATGAGCCTTCACTCCCCAAATTTTTTCAATCTATTGAATAAATCTGGAGAATATTAAAACGAAAAATAGAATCAATCACAATAACTATGAAGAAAGGGAAAAACTTATTATATTATAAAGGGATGAATTATCTTAAGATAAAATTGAAAATTGTATGTATTATACACTTTTAGCTTAGAATTTAAAGGGCTTATGAGAATAAACTTATTATTGAAACAAATGTTTTAATTTTTTTGTTATTTTTATGCTTACCACTTAAAAACTATTATTTCCATTAAGAATTATTTGTATTAACTATAAGATTATCTTAATTAGATTACTTGTTTTTATTAATTTTGATTCAAATCATAAAATAACTTCAAATTTCTTTTTATTTAAAGAATTGATGATTAAAAAAATATTAGATATGAAGAAGTGTTCATGTAAAGAAAGATGCTTGGAAATTTATTTTTTAAGAGTTTTGTTTGCTATTATTAGTTTTTTGAAATAATTTGTGGACAGTAAGAAACATGTAACATTTTAAATGATTTTTATGAAGTTAAATTAGTAAAATTATAATGAGTGATATATTTTTTAACAAGTAAAACTTACTAAGACTTTTGCACATTTGATTAGGGTTAAAAAAATTTCTGTAAGCTTATTGTCAGTTGTTATTATATTGCCTTAAATAAAGATTAAATAGTATTTTTTAATAGATGAATGAGCAAGCAAATTGCATAAAATTCCCAATTCTAAGATAGTTGGTTGTATGAAAATACGTAAAATATATTATTTTTTTTATCTATTTTACAATTATAAATAACTCTGCTTTTGTAAAATAAAAATTTAGAAAGATAAAATTACTCAAATTTTTGATTTTAGTTATTACAGATTACACAAAATCTCTTTTAAATAAAAATTTTACTCAATTTACTTAATTTCTTTGCTTTATTATTTTTCTGATTAGCTCCTAATGAAATCTAATTAATTTGTAATCATTATTGTTAAATTATATCAAGATATTTTTACAAGAATTTGATTATTAAATTTCTGATTTCATTCCAACTTTGGGTTTTTGTAATCAAATTTCTTACAAAATTTATTTAAACAATTTATCTACTTATTGAATTTCAACCTCCATTTCAGCAATATTTCTTATTTGTATTTATTTCTTTAAGCATAAAACTTGAAATTATTTAAATATTTGTCGTCGATAGCATCTTATTGCAAGTAATAAAATTTCTCTCAAAATTTATTTAAATTATAGATCTGCTTACTGAATTTAACTCCATTTAAGCAATATTTCTTACTTGTATTTATTTCTTTGAATATAAAACTTTGTAATATTAAAATATTTGTAGTTAATAGCATCTTTTTGCAAAAATGTTATTTAGTGTTTGATGGTAGATAGATGACATAACATCTGTTTTCTAAAAACAAAAAAAAGAAATAAATTTAATATTAGGTTTCTTTTTTGTTTATAAAAATAAAATAACATCAAATTAACAACTATGTAAATAAAATCTTCATTCATTTCACTATTAATAAATAAACTTATCAATAAATAATGAACAGAATTTCATACAAAAACTTTTATTTTTCTTGGTTTTTTTTATGTATGTATGATTCTATTTATTAGGTTGAAACTTTGATATAATTTATAAAATAATAGCATATTAGAATTATTAAAAGTCCTCAAATATTTTTAATAATTGATTAATATTTCTTTATTAAAAAAGAATTATATTTGTATGATAACTGTCTCTCTGTCTATCTCTGTTTTTCAATAATTCTATTGACTAAAAATTAAATATACTTTGTTTTATTTTAATCATAGTGCTATCTTGAGGAAAAAAATTAGTACAATAAATAGTATATACATCTATAATAACAAAGGACTTTTAATAGTAAAAGAAAATGATAAAAGCAAAATAAAAGATCACAAAACTCTATTCTTCGTATTTGGGATATGTATTAATGGTAAATGATTTTTGTAATTTATTTAGATTAATAATTAACTATTTATCATAAATTAAACAACATAAATATTTTAAAAAAAGATAATAAGGAATTCTTTCAAATTAATTTATTACCTATTTGTTTGTTATTATTTTTAAAATTAATAAGGGTGGGATTTTTTTAGTGAAAGATTTTTTAATTATTCTTCATTTGTAGTTTACTCATTTTTATTTAATTTTTTAAACAAATTTGTTGGTAAATTAAGCATATATCAGATAAATAGACAAGCAACAACAAAAAGGAGAAAAGTAATAAATTCATCAAATAATTTGATCAAAATACATACACTGCAAAGTATTTTTTAAATCAGGATTCATGTTTTTATATCATATAAGCTCAAATAGTTATTTATTACGTCAAAGATAAAAGTCAAAAGAAACTAATAAATTCTTTCAAAAATTCACATTTAAAAACAATCTTTAGTCATTAACTGAAATTACTGGTGGTTTTATCAATGTTTGCAAGTGAGGTTTTTCAGATATGTTTTAAAAAAAAAATTTTTTTGATTGATCATACTGACTTTAAATAAATTTAACTGTTAATTGTTATCATTCTATTACTTAATTGCTCAATTAATAAATAAGAGTGACAGCGTGTGTTAGCTATCAAAAATTTACTTGTAATTTTATTTAAATTGGTAAATATCAAATAAAATTATAATAAATGCTTAATTTAAACAATCACAAAATTGAAATTTGATAAATATGATCTAACCTGAACCCAAGATAGCAAAATACAAATTAATACGCCTAGATGTATCTCAAACTATTTAAAAATAATAATTAATTGCTGACGAGCCAAGATGTAAATATAAAATTTGTAGCTAAGAGAGTAACTAAGATAATCTTCTTTCATATAAGGAATACATGAAACAGCTTAATCAATAACCGAACTCTTAACTCTAAAAGAAACTATTTAATTAAAAACCAGAGTAGAATCAAGAAGTCTGTGAGTTTCTTAGCTAAGGTAAAGGCAATATTTACAAAAATATTTTAAAGAGCTTTAAAATGCACATAAAAAATTGCTAAAATTTTGCTCAACAAAGAATTTATGAAGAATTAATATAAAACTAGTGGAGCTTCTCAAATATTAAGAAGAGAATTTGCTAAACCTTAAAAATTGACAACAGATGCAATTTGAAGTTAAAGAATCTCTTTACTAACTAAAATCAATCTAAAATATTTATATATTACCTGGAGAATTCAGAGCAGCTTTGGCTCTAATCCTCAAGAATATAAAATAAAGAAGAATATAAACATTACATTGAATTGATCTTAAAAGCAAACTAAGAAAACATATTAATTTCAAAAACCCATCACTACAATAAAAAAAAAAAATCATGTACTAAATGAATGACGAATTAATTAAAATTCAATCTTTTTAATGTTTATTTGTTTTTTTGCATGTCTATCCTTAATAATAAAAAAATATCCTATTTCAAAACATCTCGAAAATAAAAATTTTAATGCTTGTTTTTGTGTGTGGGGTGGTAGAGTGAGTGGGTAATGGGTGTGTGGGTGTTAATTCTTGTTTTTCATTTTAACTCCAATTAAAATACTAAATGAAAATTCAAGCTATTTTTCTCTTTGTGAAAAATAATTGATTAAGATATTTTTCTATTTATGAAAGATGAAATAATTGATTGATATTCCTTCTATTTATTTTTTAAATTACTTATCTTAAATATTTGCATTAAACATACCTACTTACCTACCTATCTAGTCAATAAATTGATTTGTAAAGCAAATATTAAAAATATAGTTTACACCTAAAAAAATATTTTAATTTGATTTATGTGATATACTTATCCTCAAGAGACATGCTCTATCCAATATTTTAAGTATTTTCGCATGAAACATGAACTTTCGCTTATATTTTTAGCATTTAAAATAGGATATAAACATTTTAGTTTTCGAATTCTAATTTTAAATAACCCCTAATTTGATTGATTGTTAAAAAGTGAGTGGATGAATGATTAGATCAGATTAATTAATTTTTTAGATATTGCTTTTAATTGATAAATTTTATAGAAGGAAGGAAACATAAAGCTTTGTGGATATTAATTATTGCTTTGCATGAAAATTACATATTTTAAAAATCGTTTTTTTGCAGTTAAAATAATATTTTGAAAAAAAACACATATACTACTAAATAAATGCTTAAATTTATAATATAACTATGTGTATGTAATTGCTTTAAATTTTATTTTTTAGAGATATGAATCCAAACTAAAAATAAAAAAATACATTTAATTATTTAATATGTATTTAATTCATTATTTATTGTTTACAACCTTTCAATATCATTTCAGTTCAGTAGATGCATTCAAGTGATTATCGTTAAAAGTGAATAGAGCATGCTCGGAAACTGTGTATATAGGATTCTTTAATTATGATTAAAGTTATGTCTAATATTTGTCATTTTTGTATGGATTGCCAACAGAGTCGACAAAGCTGAGATCAGACTTACTTTTATATTAAGGAGTGCTTTGATTTTAAAGCAACTAAATAAACTCATCCTATCTATCTTTACGGAGTTTTTTCATAAAAATAAATGAAACAAATATGAAACTGAGTGTTAAGAAAAGAGGTAGTGCTACTAATCCACTAAATTTAGCCCATTCTTTCATGGATTAATCATTTGCATCCAAAATGGGATTGATAAAAACAGCCTAGTTGCACACAGGAATTAGATATTTGTTATTTGTGCAAACATCAACAGTTGATTTATCAGAAATATCGCTTTTAAACATCAAATAAGGCTCGTTGTTGACGGGGTATTCTAAAAGCTAGAAAGTGTTATTAAATGATAAAATTATATCGAAGTACAAATCTTAATTATCTTATCTAAATGACATAGATGAAAGGGCATAATTAAAAGAAGATGAACTGTTGGTATAATTTAATGATTAAACCATAGATACTGTTTAGTTAATAACTAAGTTGCTTCTGGCCTTCACTTTTTCACCTTTTCATTTATAACAAAAAATGTTAATTATGTTCATAAAAATTAGCCATTTTTTCAATTATTCTTAAAAAAATCAGATATCACTCTTTTTTATTTTCTGTAATCCCTTTGTCACTAACTGCAAAATTAGATACAAAAAATTAAAATTTCTCCAAGTTATTCTGCTTATTTGTTTGTTAGTTGGTGTAAAATCTAAAAATAAGCTGGTGATTATGAAAAATAAAATCAACTTTAAATGAATGAATTTGTAATGGTATTTTCTATTGAAATAAAAATTGAGGGTGATAAATTATTAAAAAGTTGGTTTTTCTTTCTTTCTTTGTTTCTAATTTAAATTTAATCAGATTTTTCTTTCCTAATACAATTTGTAATATTTGTTAATCATCCATAACTTTACAACCAAAAATCCATTTATTTTCTATTTATCTTCTTGTTCATTTTGTTCATTGTTTAATTATCAAAATTTCTTACAACAATCTTTAAAAAGTTAAGTAATTAATTATTTTTAAATCATCCTCAATTTATAAATGATTTCAAATTTATCTAATTTTTGAAATAATTTTCCACATATTGATATTAAAAAGTAGCTCAAATACTTCGACTAATTTTTTGATCTTTTAACTATATTTTAAAATTCAATAAAACAAACTAACAATTTATTATTAAAATGGCCAAATTTAACTTACTGTTTGTTTACAAAAGCTTTTAGTTATTTTTAGTTTGATAATTTTTATGCATTTCTTTATTTAATTATATATTTGATGGAATGTTTATTTTTTTATTTAAAAAAATCAGTTAGTTACTGTTTATTTTTTTTAATTCAAAAAAATAAACTAACAATTTATTTTTAAGTTGATTGAATTGGGCTAGGCTTACTATTTACAAAAAGCTTTTGACTATTTTCAGTTTATTTTATTATCTTTCTTTATTTAATTTTAAATGAATTTGATGTAATGCTTTATTTTTTAAAATAATCTGTTAGTTACTTGCTTACTACTTATTTATATATTTGTTTGCTTGTAAAAAACAATAATTTAATTTAAAATCATCCTAAATTATCTGTTTGTGACACATTGATTTTTACCTGAAGGTAGATATTAGGCAAAAGGTAGATGAATAATAGTAAAAAAAAAATAATTTTTTTACCTAATTTTTGTTTTTCTGGGTGTGTCATTTATTCATTTTAATCATCATTATCATCGCTGCTATTTCCATTTGAATTTTGATTAATTTTGTATATTTTAAGGATGCTCTTAAATTCTTTAATATTAGCTGCATCAGAACTTAAATCAATAGGTTGTGCACATGAAATCACAAAAAAGTTATGGAATTTGAGAATAGTTTGTTAATTGTTTTGCACAACATTGTTGCACCAAGCATACTGGCTGTAAGTTATAATTTAAGATATATTATCAGAATCTTTGAATTCTGAGTTATGCCATAGCTATTTAGAGCTAACTTTTTAAACGTCTTTCTTCTTAATTATTTCATAAGGATCTTCTGATTAGAAAGTAGTAAACTCCATGATCGAAAATTCATTTATAATGATAACACTTGAGTCATAAGAATTTGGTTGGAAAGTAATTTAGCTTCTTAAAGATGTAAAAGGGAAGAGATAAGTCTAATATGATTTAATAAAGCTATTAAATAAATCAGAGTAGATGTCCTCGTAATACGCATTGAAAACTAATTTTTTATTGCCAGAGCCTCCATCTAATTTATAATTACTTTAAAAAACATATTAATAAATACAATTATTGATAATTTTTTTTACTTTTCAGATGAGCTAAATGGAGGTAAAGACAACTTGAGTAAAGCAAGAATAACATACCTTTCTCCATCATCCCATCCAATGTTGAAAATGAAATCTTTCCTTTCCTGATGATTCTTATTAATATTCAATCTTGCTTGATTTGGGAAATGTAAAGGGAAATTAGCAACAAAATTCTACACTGAAATAAAGTTCAATCCAAAATCAGCACTGTTAATCTATTCTATTTCGACCATGGTAAAATAAGCACTTAAAGGATCATATCCAGACCAAAGAATATAAATAGTATTATCGTGTTATGCTTTTATGTCATTTGGATCACCACTTAAGTATCTCACAATCATAAATATAAAACCCTTTTATTTTATTTCAAATTAATAAATTATTTTATGTGAAATGATTTTTACTGTTAAGTTGTTAAGATCGTCAGTCAATGAAATAATTTAAATATTCTTTATTTGTGATCCAGATACCATGCTATCCAAATCTTCTTCTATGAATAAAATATCAACATATCTTACATTACTTTTCATGGCCTTTTATATTTTTTATTAAATGAATTACTTTATTATTTCTTTTTCTCATAAAAAATTATTTCTTACTATTTGCCAATCTTTACTCTGATCTTCTAAGGAAGCATAGTGGTTGATGTCTACATTGAATGTGATATATATTTTGTTCGTTGTATCGTAGTTGCAAAGAAGAATGTAAAGATATGTGGTTGTAGTTTAACTAGATAAAATGCTATTGGAATAAATTTCTGAGCAATCACAAATCTTAATATGATCAGGGATACCTCCTCTTGGTTGGTTTGAAGAATTTTCCAAATTTGGCTTGATTTCTATATCTGAATATTTAATTCTGAATATCTCTTTGAATTCTTATTTCATGTTTTGATTTATAACTAGCAGTTCATTTTCAAGCAAGTAAACAATTTGGTATGGGTTTCTGTTAGTTTACTTTATGAAACCTATGGTGGTGCTACTTTGATAGACATTCTTTAGCTAATCTGTATCTATGTAAGCCTTTACTTTTACATTTTGATTATTTGGAGGAGTCAAATAATATTCTCCTATAGAACCCTTAACAAAAGTAGTATTCAACTTCATTTTTATATTTTTTCCATCACTTTCCAAATAAGTTTGGTTGTTTTATGCATAGTAGTATATAGGATTCTTATCTTAATCAATCAAATTAGTATCGAAGTTACTAAAGTCAGTTTCAAGAATTACCTCAGTTGATTAAGGATTTAAGTCTGTGAACAAACTTATAGAAAAATCTACATGCTTATCAGAAGTTTAGAATCCTTCAGGAGTACCTTTAAACATAAAATAAAAATAATTCAAAATGGATATTTCTTTTCAAAAAAAATAATTATTCTAAGTAAAGTTATTATTATCTAAAACATTTTTAACCAACCATAAAATGAAAATGAAAAAATTTACTTTTAAGGCTGGAATCCTTTGTTTTGCTAAGACTGTAATCAAAATCCAAATGAATATATGGATAGAATATACATTGAATGGTAGGAGTAGGCAACTAGAATACTCCACATATATTTCCTTCTTGATATGGATTACCGAGCGATTATTGAACTTAACTAAAACTCTATTATTATTATAAAATTATTTATTCAATTAATAAAATGGTGTGTCAATTAATAAAACTAAACTCTAACTTGCTTGTCTTATTGTTGCTCTATTTTTTTTATCTGATTGATTGATTCACCATTGATCTCTAGTGATATTAAGTAATCCTTATTGTTTTTAGCTTTTTTTTAAAAGAAAAATGTTTAAAAATTACGTAACAAAAAATTTGATAAGGAAAGATCTTAAAACTGAATTCAAATTTTTGTTCTTCAATTCATTTTAATTTTTAGGTTTGTAAAAAATTATGATAAAATTCATTCTACACATCTTTATAAAGAAAATTTATGTTTTTAAATTTCTCCTTATGGCTTGCATAAAATAATAAAAGGGGAAAATGTATACAATACATATCCAAGAAAAATAATATTATTTATTAGCAATAAGATGTATGCAGCTGATTATCCTAGTTATTAAAATGTTAATACACTTCCAGATAATAATAATAATAATATATGAATTAAAAAATATCCAGAAATTATTTAAAGAGAAGATTCTTAAAATTTAATTCTTCAAGAGAGTTTAATTAACTCTAAAATTAATTTTTAAGATATAATTTTTAGATTTTCTTAGTTTGAGATAAATTGTAAATCCAAAAATTATTTTAAGGAGATAAAGGGATGGAAATTATCCAAAAATTATTTAGAGGAAAAATTTGAATTTTGAACTCAAACATACAGCTCTGAATTAAATTTTCTAGATAGAGATTATCTATTCAACTCTCTTAATTTGAAATAAAATGAAAAAAATTTGAAAGATAATGTAAAGTTCATTACTGACGTGAATTGAAATCATATTGTTTGTGATTTAGAATTATTGATTGGTCATAATCTAGTAATCGTAGAGATTGACTTAACGGATAAACATTGGTTGGATCAAGTCATAGAGGTAGTAGTCAAATAGACAGTTGTTTTAGAAATCAATCAACAAGAATCGATAAGTTTGTCTATCATCGTTTCTCCATACTTTGACTGCAAAATTATTCATAAAATTATCAATATCGTTAATATAAACAATGTTTTTGGATTTCATTTGCTTTAAGTAGACTTAGAATTTTGCATCATCCATAAAATTTGGTTATTAATTCTCAATTTTTGCTTAATCTTTGTTTTTTTTGAATTAACCTGTAAAAACATTTTCCTAAAGTTATTGAATTTAGTGTATCATATCATACTTGGTAAAGTATCTGTCAACAGTTATTTATTATGTGATAAAGTTAACTCTGTAAATTGTAATTCTTCCAGGAACGTTGCCTTGCTAGTTATGAGCTGCAAATATTATACCTTAGTCTAGCAAACTGACATCATAAGTATCTTGCAATTAGTCTTTGTCTTAGAAGTCATATAAAGTTAGATCTGAAACTGAATTAGGGTTACTTTGGATGCTAAAAATAGCCATCTTTTTACCTAGTACAGATTGAGCTATTAAAGCATACTTAACTGTATTTGGAATACAGTAAATGAATAAAATTTGAACCTTATCTAGTTTAAGATTAATATTCAGATTTTTAGGAGTAGTAAAAGCTTTTCTTATCACTGTACCTGAAAATTTTTGACTTGATTATTTTTCAGAAGAATTAATTTCTTATTCAAAATCAAAATTCTTTTTAATATTTATTTTCTTTTGGTTTGTGCTTTTAAAGCTTTAGAGAGAGTACAATTTATTTTAAGGATTCTAGCACTAATTTACCTATTAGCCTTATGCATTGTTTTAATCTTTTGAAAAAGGGTTTTTCTTTTTGTCTTAATCTTCACTTTCATTGAATGATAATTCGTCATAAACATTCATCAAAGTTATGGAAGGAGTAGATAATAAAAGAGTTTTACCTGAATCTTATTGCAATAATTTTCCAAGAGCCAAAATATTTTTACCGTCGAATAGAATATTTTCAATCTTTTAAATTATTTTCATGCTTTTAGATTTTTAGCATGAAGATCCTGAATTTTAAATTGATTATTTTGTTGTAATCGTACATTTTTCAAACCAGAATAAGCACAAACAATTCTAGTAAAAAATATAATAGTCATCTCCAGCTTGAATTGCAGCAATCACCTTCTCTTCACATGGGCTCAGCTTACATATATTTTCATCAATACCTAATTTAGCTTGGCTTTCATCTTCTTTCTCTAATTTTATTTTTTAGCTAGAATCTTTGTTGTTCTAGGACTCTAAATCTAAAATTTATTTAACCAAAATTTCAAAAAAAGGAAAAATAAATCTAAAAATTCAAAAAAAAGAAAATGAATATTTTCGAAATATTTTTAACCTTTTTTCATACAAAAACATCAAATTTTTAAAATAAAATATGATCATAAAAAAACTTAAAATAATTTAAAAATAAAAAGGAATCCATAATTATGTTTGATCATATATTATCATTATCTATCAAAAAGTTTAATTTAAGTTGAAGCAATTTAAAATTAAGATTAGATAGAAACGAATAAATTACCTTAGATGACCGTAGAAGAGTTGTAATAAATGGTTAAGTTTACATCTGATTTATTATTGGAAGAATAATTAATACCAGGTCCATAGAACCAATCTTTAATTTCAAATATTGGCTTAGGATTAAAGAACTTCTTTTATATGTTTTGGCCTACTTTAGAGAGCACGCCATCAAAACTTCTAGGAACCAAGTTAATCATGGCTTGAACAATTTTTGTGCCTACAGCTTATGCTTAATTAAAAAATAGAAAGATAAATATTTAATAATAATTAAAGCTAGTTTAATATTACTGCCTGGCTTAGCATCAAAATGCATGGTTATGCCACATGAAGAATATTATTCAAATTGCTTGGTGTATAGCTTCATTATTTGAGCACTCTTCCATGAATAGGTGGTAATAGAGAGATTTTCTTTAGCTTCAGATACTTCGTCAAATTTTAGGACTATGCTTCCAGTATTCTGCCCAATTTAGAATAGTCTTACCCTTGTTCTTATATTACTATAGAACAGACCAGGGATGGGATAATGGAAAATTTTTGAATATTCATTTTATGATATTTGTTCTAACTCAATAGCTGTTTGATTCCTTATTATTTAATACATTTTAATAAAACATTTATTCAACTTTTGTTAAGAAATTACATTTTGATGTTATTGATGTTATCAGTTAGTGCTCTATTTATCATGAGGAAATAGCTCGTGTTTGTGATGTCACTCAATTTGATTTCAATGTAATAGAGATATTAATCAAAATTGTATTTAATAGATCTAAAATTGGCTGTGTTTTTAATGTCAGGAATGACAAATTATGTTTTATCTACATTATCATTAGACCTATCATCTTTATTTTCAATGTGTATTGTTTGCACTGAGTTAACAAAATGAGAAACAGATACTGTTTGAGGGAATGTATTTAACCCTACAATTGATGTAGAGTTAAGTTGATACATCAAGATATACATTTGGGTATTTACAACAAGGTAGTCAGGAATGCTATCTTAAATAGAGAACTCAATATCTTTATTCTTTTAGATGAATAAGTTTATGTAACTTTAATCATAATAGTATTTATAGAAAAAATCTTGGTTCTTATATTCATTTGATATGTTATCATAAATAAAGAAAAGAAGACCGTTGTCATAATCCAACACAGTAATGCAGTTATCAATTATCTATTGAACACCTTAGGTCTTTATTTTAAGGTCTCTGCTTTCTCCAGAAAAAACTACTCTTGGAGCTTTTCCTGTTACTGAACCATCATTTTACTTAATGGATAAGTCATAGAATTCAAAGAAGCTAACTATTTCATTTAAATAAATAGGTTCATTTGCATTAGCTTACATCAATGTCTCATGATATTTGCATGTACGGAAATAGTGCTAAACATTTGTATCAGTATTGAAGTAAAATCCATTATCTTTCACACAATTTTAATACTCAGAAAGGAAAACTTGGTATTCAGCTTCTAATTTCTAAAATAATAATTAAAATTAACAAAGAAAAATGATTTTCCACTAAAATAAATAAAATAATCATCAATCAAATTGAAACATTAAATTTATTGATTTTTGTTGGAAGGTAAAATAATGAATGAATTATTTAGCGAATTGTTGCTTAAAGAAAAATATGTGATTGAAATGAATATAATAATTGTTATAATTGTGTTATTATTGTTATTACTTAAGCATCGTTGTCAGAGCTTGAGGATTTAAAAGCAAATTTAGGATCAAAATTCAATGCAATTAACTCTGGTTGAATAATAGAAAGATCAATTCCATCAGCATTTGAGAAATTTTTAGAATTATATTTATAAAGTGTAATCACATTGGCTTTTTTCGTTTCATCGTATTTAGAGCATTCAAAAATAAAAGATTCGCTGCTCACTTTTTTGAGATTTAAGCAGGTGTCTTGATTAGGGATAACATGTTGTTTGATATTCTGAAGATGCGTAGAGCTTTTGTCTGTCGCAGTGTCAAATGAAGATGCATCATCGATAAATGTGATTATTGTTGGAATTTAAAGTAGACCTACTCCATTAACTTTCAACATTTTCTAGCTTGCGAATGTAATTATATTGCTAACGGGTGATTTGATAGATTCTTCATAATATTAGACAAGCTTTTCATTCTAAGTTGTCATAATTTCAACATAATCCTTGTTGCAATTTGTATCAATTGTATTTTTGAATTAGTAATCTAAATAAATATCATCCAAATCTATTAATTTAAACTCTTGCTCACTCAAGTAATAGCTTTGCACTTAAATATTTTCTTTCGCAACATCTTTATTTGCTTTTATATCTTATTCATTCAATTAAGGCTAGTCATTCTCACAATACACAAAATTTTGTGATAGACCTAATAATAATATCAATGCTATTGCTAAATAGAATTTTTATAAACCACATTTTAAGTCACGCAGTTAAACACTCATAGTAGTTCTTAGAGTTTTTGCTAAATTTTAATTTTGAACTTAATTTATGTCAATAATATTTTTCTTTATGGTGGTCTCTATGGTATATTTGTCAAAAAAATAGTAGAGATCTCCCTTATTCTTAGTTTATTTGGTTACTTATTTATAATCAATCAATCAATAATTTCTTAGTTGTCCTCCTTTGATTTAATTAATATTAATTTATAAATTCTTTTACTATTATCTTTAGTATTATTTATTATCCACTTTAAACATCATTAATATTTATAATCTATTATTTCACTGCATTCATACCAAAATGCAAAATCAAATTTTCATCTGAAAAAGTACCAAATAAAAGGAATTGTTTACCAATTCAAATACAACCATAGATAAATCATTCAAAAACAAATTATAAAGAAATAATTTATTTACTATTAAAACAAATTTACTCAATAAGACAAATACTTAAGAAATAACAAACAATAAATTGATAATTATTTTTCATCAACAGCCATTTATAAATTATTAGTCAAAAATTAGGAAAAAATATTGATATTTAAATAGTAAAAAAAGAATAAGCTAAACTATTTGTTCTCTATTTTCATCTTTTAAGTGTTAGTTATGTATGTAGTCAGTCTTTCATTTTTGATAGATTAATAACAAATGTTTTGATAGGAAGACAAATGCTTAAAGATATTATTTATTGTAAAAATAACTCTCAAATTAATAATTATTGACTATTACATTACATTCATAAATTAAGATTATTTAATGAAAATTAAATGGAACCTTATTTAAAATGCTAAAAGTAAAAGTAAGCACCAAATAATTTAAAAAATATTATACATTTAGTTTAATTTTGGAATATCTGGAAAACTTGTGAATAGTCAGCATAAAAATAGATAAGAGAGGGGAAGTTAGAAAAAATATTAAACAAAATATTGGATTTAAAAGGAAAATTAAAAAGTGGAAATATCAAAAAAAATTTAGTCTGGTAAGTCTTAATGACTTATGAGAATTAGTGTTTCATTTTTTGGGAAAGATGTCATGAAAATCTATTTTAAAAACCAGAACCCTAGCTTTTAAAAATAATCAAAATTTCCAGAATATTCTAAAAGAAAATTTTACTAAAATAAATTTTATTCATATTGAATGTAAATTAAAATATAGAATTTTTTAAAATTCTTCCTGGAAAAGTTACTGAACTTTAAAAAATTGCAAAAGTATTTGATTATATGTCAGTCAGTCTTTGAATACTAAATCACAAAGGATTAAAAAATGCCATCTTCAGTCCTTCAGAAAATGTGCCCAAATTTTGAATTTTGGTAAGGCTTTTTTTCATTTTTTAATTACATACATACTATTTAAATTTAACAAAAACTTTTCATACTAAGATTAATTAAAATTCGATAATTCGTTCTATTTTAAAATTTTTAATTTAAAGCTATTTATTTTATCAATTAAAATATGTTTAATCTGTATTTATTGTGGATAAGAATATTTAATTGAGCAAATGGCTATCCTTGTTTTCACAAAATTAATTAAAAATCTATTCTATTTTAATAGTGAATTTCATTTTAAATATAATAAGAACATCTACGTTATTAATATGAATTTATTTTATTTTTAGAGTTTGAGTTTGGTTATTATTTTATTTTTTGAGATATTCATCATTGTATGTAATTTGATATTTAACAACAAAACCTTTTATTTATTAATTTTAGCCTATTATAAAAATTTAAATCTGATAAATATATATATATTTAAAAATCATAAAACAATTATTTACAAATAAATTTAATATTTAATTAAATTTTTATTAAATTTATATCATAATTTTTCTCAGAAGACAGATAATATACAGCTCAGAGGAGTTTATTCATCAAATTAGATGGAGAAAAGAATGAAATAACTCTAAAGGGTAATTTAATTGCCTTTTTCGTAATTAAAAAGGTTGCTGATGTAGTATTATGTATTAACTTAGATAGTACTTAAGTAACATCTTCATCATCCTATTTTTAAAGAGCAGATAATTCTTATTAGTTAAAATTAATTTAATATTATTAGATAGTAGGTGTAGAAGCAAAAATATTACTACTGTCTCACACTTAGTTCTGATTTTCGTTTATTTCTATGAGGCCACATATTTTTTGTTCCTAATCAACCTAGGATTTGAGTTATTAAACAATTTCTTTAAGATCAGATATGTCTTGATTCTATTGAAGAATATATTTATCCTAAGTGTTTATTTTTTCTTCAAGTGAACTGTTACTGACTTTTAATTGTTCTATTGATTGTTGATAACTCTTAATTTCCTCTTTAAACTGATCAAATTATTCTTTGGAAGTCTTCAAACACTAAATATTTTAGCTTTTGCATTCCTCAATTTATTGTTTATGATTGTGAATTTCTTCTTTAAACTGATCTAATTATTTCAAACACTAAATATTTTAGTTTTTCAATTCTTCAATTTCTTTTTTGAGTTTTTCATAGTTCTCATTTTTGTCTTCTGATTAGCTTGTATTGCTTTAATTAATGGAGTTAAACATTTGTGCTTATTTGTCATTTAACTATGCATTAGATTGAATATTTTATGAAATATTTCTAAGTATTGTAATTTGTTAATCCCCATCTCTATTAATACTGCGAATGTTATTCCTTTGTACACATTCTTAAGATTTTTAACTTTAATTATTTTTTGAATTGGCATCAGCCTGATTGAGTCCAATATCCTCTGTTTAATTTTATTCTTTGGATATTCTTTGAAAAAATCCAATATCATATTTCTAATTACTTTGAGCTCTAGAGTCTTATTGGTTTTACTACTGATTTTAAGTGTTTTAGATATAAGCCTAAGCATTATATTATATTTAAGCTTAGGGATTTTATTAGATTTAAGCTTAAGGATTTGATTAGGATTGATTGTTATTTGATACTATTTATGTATTCAAAATCTAAACTATTTGTGATTGTTGAAGTTATCTAGAAATAAAATTTGATTTTTAGCAACTCTCTTTGATTGTCTAAATTAAGTGGGTTTCATCAATTTTTTTAGGGCAATATTATACTTCACAAGAGAAAAAGGAGCCACAAACATTTTCAGTGCTTACTTCTTTCTTAGAATCTTAAGGAGGAAAATAGACACCACTTAAATTACTATATTTAATATCTCTTATTATCAAAGTGAGCATTTATTCTTTGCTCACTTTTGACTTTACATAGTTTATTTTCAATCTTAACTTAACAAATTGGTTATTTCCTTTAAAAATTTTTGAAGAGTTGATACTTGAAGATGATATAAGTTAGATAAGTGGAGGAGGATTAGAAGATTTGGAAGTGAATCCAGATTGTTTACATATCTGCCCTATTTCGTTCATCAAATAATTAGCCTCTATTTTTTTGGGGTCATATTCTATACTAAAAGAGAAAAAGGATCCATCATAATCATTTTCTGTACCACTTTCTTCTTAACATTATTAATCTGCAAAGTTAATAGCATCTCTAAATTTTTCAAGTATATTTACTTAAATTCTTTTGAACATATCTTCTTTTGTTGTTTTCAATTTGGAATAGTTAGCTTTTAATTTCAAGTTATCCATTTTAAATTATCTCGTTCTTTAGGTTTCTTTATTTTTACTTTGTTTTTTTATATTTTTTTTTAGTTTTTGATATTAGTCTATCTACAAGAATTTAGAGAAAATTGATTGGTTGAGATAAAATATATTTTCCTCAAAAAAAGCCAATCATTATTTAAACAACATTTTTTTTCATTTATCTTGATTTACTTACTGTGGATTCTCATACAATAAGATATAATAACTAAACTCCATTCCAAAATCTAGTTATTTGAGATTTTCTCAAATAGTCCTTAAATATAAAAATTCATTTTTTTTTTGAAAATAGTACAATCCAGGGTATTCTATTGATACTTATTTCAATAAAAATATTAATATCTTCAATTATTATTATCTATTGATTGGCTCATTTAAAAGGTGAGAAGTATTATCTTCCCATTCTTTCTTTAGAATAAATGAATGTCCGTTCTTTACTATCTAGATAAAATATCTAAAGAAAATTAATTTGCTTCTTTTTAATAATAAATTAAACTCTAATGAAGTATTAATTAATATAAAACACTTTTATTTCTTAGTAAATTAGTAAAGAGATGAATTTTATTTTCTTCAAATAAATCAGATTTTATTTTGATTTGCAAAAGACTTTTATTTTTGCTTAAACCTCATGAAAATTTTTCTTTTGATTTCTGAATTGAAAGAAATTAAATTATTCTCTCAAAAATAATTTATCATAAACTTCAAATATTTCTTGATTTACTAACTAATTATTTAGGAAAATAAAAGAGTAAAATTTAATTAAAAGTAAATAAAATAAAATATTTTTATTTTTTCAAAAAATAAACAACCATACACTCCACTCTTTAGAATTTGATTCTTTAATCATCTTTTTATGAACAAAAATTAATATAAACTGTAACAATAATTTATGTAAAAATAAAAGCAATTAACAAGTTCGATTATTCATTTTACAAATATTTAATAAAAATTTCAATTAAAAGTGGGTAAAAAAATATTTGAAAAGAATAATATCTTTTATCTTACAAATAATCATTTATTATATCAAATCATATAATTAACTTATTTCAATTCAAAGTGAACTAAATACTTGATGAAATAAAAGAATAATATCTATTATTTCGATAATAATAATTTAGCATCTAAAAAATCATTAGTAAAGTAGACAAAAATAATAGAAATTAATTATGGATAAAATTTTAAAAAACAAATAAAAAATATTTTTATCTTAAATAATTATTTTCTTAAGAAAAAAGAACAAATTAAATTTGTAGGATCAGAAAGAATCATCAAAAATATGCTTTTAATAGTTTATTTACTGGTTAATGTAATGATATACTTATTTATTGATTAGCTGATTAGATCAGATATGATTTTGGAGGAAGATACTAATTTGATTTGATTAGTAAAATACAACAAAAAACAAAGAAACTAACTGAATTTTTAAAAATTTGTTTGATTATTAATTTTGAAAATAAGCTTATTTATGTCTTCATTTTAATAAAGATTTTTGAATTTGCTTTAATATTTCTAGCATTTCATCTTTTTACTAAAGTTCTTTCCTTAAAAATTAAATTTCATTCTTTGCTTCACTTAGATTCTGCTTTAAATCTTCTATGATTAGATCTTTTTGAGTGTCTGTGTTTAGTTATTTTTATTGAATTAGTTCTACCTTTTCAGAGTTAATTTCTTTTAATTCAGCAATGCTTTGAGTTAACAAATCTTAATCAAATCTAATGTCTTGCTTTTGTTTTAATTTTTCTTGAAGCATACTAACTTATTCTTTCAACTCAGAGTTTTCAGTCAAGTAATGTATAGCATTTTATTCCAAAATTCTTTATTTTTCTTTATCTTTTTATTACTCCTATAGAAGATTATGATTTTTCTACTTTTCTGATTATATTTCTTTCATCAATATTTTTATTTAGAAATTGCTCTACTCAATATAAACCTGCTCTTTCTCCTGATTCATATCTATAGTCTTCATTTATTCTATACTTAAAGATTACTTTTATTCTTATTATTTAATATCCGAATCATTAAGATCCTTTCCTTCTTTTTAATATTCTGTTTGATCCTTTTTTATATCATCATCATAAATTGTATCATTAAGAATTGGATCATTAGAGTTCTACTTGGTATCTTAAAGCCCCAGCTGAGTTAATTGACCAAATTTCAACTTTGAATTATCTATAGACTAATCTAATTATTAAGTATAATTGAGTTAAGATCTAATTTCTGATTCTTCATTGTCTAAGAAAGAATTATTTTATTAGTTTGAAAACATATTTTAATTTGCATCAAAAATCTAATTCATTTAATTAAAACAGGGTTATATTTATTTTTTTAGAGAGGTTTAATTATCTTCACTAAAATAATTTGATTTAGATTTAATTTCAAATCCTTAGTTGTTTTATTTTTCCTCTTCTTCTTCTTCTTGTTTATTTTCTGCAGATGATGTTATTTGTTTATCAATTTATTTATTTAAGTTAAGGTCTTTCTGGTTCGAAATTTAATAATTATCTTAACTTTCTGATTTTCTATTTGATGATTCTGATGAAGTTAAATTTGATGACTAGTTTTCAGTATTACTAATTTATTATTGTTTAGTATTTACAATATCAATTTATCCATTTTAAATTCTATTTTGTTATGTCATTACTTCATTATTAAATAAATTATTTTATTTGAACAAATATTAATTTTCACTTTAATCATTAATATTATGAGATTAGCTTTCATCTTTATTTTATTGATTAATTTATTAATTATTATCATCATTTTATGCCTGATCCTGATCTTAATTTACTTACTGTTCTTAGTTGCTCTTTAAAGTTTTAAAAACTTCACTTTCATACTTCTCACTTTATTCAACTGTATCTGTTTTATTTTTGTATGAAATCCCAAAAATGTTATCTTCAGCAGCAGCTGGATTTGTTTGAAAAGAATCTAGTTATACTGCTTAGTTGTTTGTTTCAAGATTTTAAAGATCAGTTTAATCTCCTGCTTTTTATTTGTTTATAAAATTAAAAAGCCCATTTTAAGAGAAAATACTTTACTCTATTGTATCTGATCTCTTTTAAAATGACTCTCCAAATATCTATTAATTATCAGGATTATAGCTAAAAAGTGACATTTACTAATTAGTAGTAATTCTGTTGCTATCATTTTCATTATTTGCGTTGGGTTAGTTATTATTTTAAACTCCTCCTATACAAGAAAGAATTTCGAGAGAAGTAACATCGCAAGTTGTATCTTATTGAGACTCTTGTAGAAAATCGCTGTTTCTAAATGGATTAGGAGGAGAAATTTATCTTTCGATGCCGAATAAAGGCAGCCCCTAAGTGTTAAAATTACTGATAGTTTATGGAAATGTATTAAAGTGATTTTGCTGTATTAAATTTTAAGGTGGATTATACAATTCAACAGTAAGCTTCTTTTCATACCCTCTTGATGGAAACATATTTCTACTTTAAAGAATAGGATAAATTGCATCATAAATTTATTATTCAGAAGTCCATATTTGTGGATTTACATAGCAGCAACATTTAAAAAAGGAACCAACACCAGGTTTTCCTCCTAAATCCATTAGATTCTCCATACTGAATCTTAATCCTTGTAGCTAAACTAATTTTTCCATACTTGTATAATAATTAAAGCAATCACCAAAATGGCTTCTGACAAAATGAATCTTTAAATCGTATCTAACTCTCCCTATGATACAATAAAATATTAAATAAAACATCAAGAAAAAGTATCGCTCATTAATTAATTTGATAAATAAGCTTACTTTCTTCCATTATTAATTTCTTAGTTAATTATTGCTTCTATATTTCAATCTCTTATTTTCTTTTAAACTTTAATTTTTTAATATTAAATTAATTAATTAATTATTAGTCTCTTTTTTATGTATCATAAAGAGTTCCTTCAGCAGTGTTAAAATTCTTTAAAAAGATTTTAGTATCTTCTCATATGTAACTCAATTACCTGCTTAAGTAAATTGCATACCTTTCCTTCCTATCATTAAGTGACTAGACTTCAATATGTAAAAGTAAAAATAGCTTTAGAAAAAAGCATTTAAAACCTTCTAATACTAATTGAATTATCAGATGCCGAAAATTAATATCCATTTATCAAAAAAAATTTCTACTAATCATATTAAAGTTAGGTTTACAAAAATCCTTTTTTAAATAATATACCAAATAATTTATTTATGAAATTGATTGGTAATAATAACAGTATTTTATTTCTATCATATCAAAATTTATTAATGAAATTGTATTTACAAAAATTAAGTTTTGTTTTTAATTTAGGTTTTATTTAATTTTAATTTATATTTTATTTTTGTATTTGAATCACTATATGTCCAAGAATTAACTTAGAGGATTAATTGTGCTTATTTCATTCAAAAATTTCAGATTTCCAACTTTAGTTTATTTATGGTTTTTAGAGTATAACTTTTAAATTTTGTGAACAATTCATCATTTTTGTTTTATTAAATTAAAAATCATTTTTAGAAATTATTTTTCAAAAATATATTTGATTAGAATTCTTAAAATAAATGTCTTTAGGCCAACCAAAACAAACACAAAAATGGAAAATAAATTAAAATAAATTTGTTTCTTTCTTGAAATTTAATTCTTAAAATTAAAATTCAAAAAAATTTATTTTTTTGTCATGAAATATTTTACAAAAACTAAAAATAAAAAAAGGTTTCATAATGATTTATTAATTCTGCTAATAAATATTAATAAAAATCAAATTCTTAAAATTAATTATGAATTAAATGAAAATTCAAAAAAAACTGACCAAAAAACTAGTTAGAATATAAAGTTTGTTGTTACTGGATCTCAATCAATCTTTTTGAAGAAAATAAATATTTATACAATTTAAATTTTTGATTCAGATGATTTGATAATATTAATAAAAAAATCAATACTCCAAATTAATAATCTTTCAATCAAATAATATTAGCTTTAAAATTATGATCGAACTCTAAAGTGATAAAGATCTCAAGTTAAATGAGTAAGAATTCTTCATTTTATACATTAAAAACTATAGATACTGTCCTAAACATCCTGAGAACTGGATTGTAGCCTTAAGTACTGATCCTAATTCTGATTAATTTCTTTAATGTGCTGCTGAATGCTTTTCTGATAATCCAAATCAGCAAACTCTCCATTTAGTTGGACTGATTAAAAATAATGAAAAAACTATATACAAAAATTACCCTATATCAGATGAATACTAAAAACTCAAGTAGGTCTTTGAGTAGGATTGTTCAGTAGATGGATTAAAAAATAAAATATAAACCTATTTCTCAAATTTGAGGAATACAATTCATAATAAAATAAATCTTAAAGAGGAACAGATGTTATATATGTAGAAATACGTGAACGAGCTCAAAATCCTAAAAGTCAAACAGCCCTCAACATTTTCTCGACAATTATAAATTTCAAAATTATTTGTTTATATTTTATTCATTTAAAAATCTAATTTTAATAATATAAAATTTATTATTTTAAAAGCATAACATCTAATAAGCCTAAAATAATTAGAATAAACAGAAATTGATGAGTTTAATTTCTAATAAATTTAATTTCTGCAATTCGACATTCCTTCAAAAATTATCTGATCATCTAGAAATAATTGGACCTTTCATTAATACTTTTAATTTTGAAGATTATTTGTAGCATGGTAAGTCTTCAATAGATGGATAAAGTCTTAGCAATTAGTAACTTTTAGAAATTACTGAGCTAGAAAAAAGGTTAGAAACTTAAAACAATTTAAAAAATCAATTTAATCAAAATTAAAATTAATAAAAATAACTAGAGTAGCAAAATTTAATTAAATTTATTTCCCTTTTAGAAAACAAACCAAATTTCTGCAGTGATTAGTTTATAAAAAATGCTTAAAATTCTATTTAAAAATACTCAGAAATCACCTAAAATCTATTTTTAAATGTAGATATTTTCAGCAATAATAGAGAGAGAAATATTGATTTCAGTAATTTTACTACAAATTAAATAAACAAGTTAGAAAAATTAGCAAATAAAATAACAGAGCTCAATTAAATGTTTGGTGAATCATATTATAATAGCTAATTCCCTATTTGTAATTAATAAATCAACTCTTACTTTTTACAATAAAAAATAGGGGGAAATGATAATTTTTAATAATTACTCGTTGATTATCCAATTTTGGAATTGACTGATAATATTTAATAATTAGATTTTGCTAAAACAACTTTTTAAAATAGTGAAAAATTAATCTTAGAAAGAGAGAATTTATTCAGTTATAAATTAAAGTATGTTAAATCCCTATATAGCTAAATTGCTACTCAAGAAAAATTGGATTCTAACATAACCCATGTCTTTTGATGCAAAATTAACAAAAAATTAAAGTGTGGTTATATGGCTTTTGGAATTATGAAAACATAATAAATACTCAATACAGAGATCTATTAAGAAAGATGCTGTTTTACTACAAATAGTAATAGCTATGGCTTAGATTAGATAATAAAAGGAAAATATTTGAATGAAGTGAGAGGAGATATAGATTGTTTAGAAATTAGAGTGAATATTTCAAAAGGAATTGTTTTATTTATGGATTATCCTAAATATTAACATGTTAATAAAGTTAATGAATAAAAAATCCTTTAAAACATTGATTATAGCTTTGGAATACTTTTCGTCACACCAGGTGGTGATGACTATTATATAGACATAGAATCAAAATTACATGATGATACTTATAATCTACTCAATTTCGAAGTTAATTGAAATTAACTAAGTTCTTATAAATAAATAGAAAGATAGACATAATTTTAATAATTTAAAGTTAGAAAGCTTTTTATCTATCTAATTGAATTCATAAATTATTAAATTTAATAATGATTATTATTAATAACTAATATGAAAGTGACTTTCATTTTTATTTCATTACTATTCATTCCAATTTAATATTAATTTTTGTATTGTTATTTTGTGCACCCAAAAATATAAAATATTCCTATTTTAATTTTAATCCAACATAAACTATCAACAAAAATTGAAGTTTAAAATTATTTAATAAGATTGATTTTTACAGAAATATTAATATTTAGATGATTATAATTAAATGATTAAAGATACATAAATTGTTTAACCATTAACTGTCTAAACAAAATCATTTAATCATTATTAACTTGAAAGATTAGTAAGATAATATAACTTTTCTCTTAAAATTTATTATTCATTTTTTAAAATCAAAAGATAGATAGGCAGGCCATAGGCTTAGTTTTCAAATACTAATACTAAATTACTCTGTAATAGTAACGAAATAAAAATGAAGGTTGTCATTTTTTGTGAGCAGATTATTTTATTTCAGTTAATTGAATTTCTTTAGAAATTTAAAACCTGATAAAGTTTTAATTATTTTAGATTTATATTATTGCAATTCGTGCATTATTTTAGAAGCTCACTTTAAAATAATATTAATTATTTTATATGTTTACAAAAATATCATCTCACTTTTTTAAATTGTTTAAATAATTAAGAATAAATTGGTGTACAAGCTGATTTTTAAAAAGTAAAATTTAATGATATACCTAAAAATGCTTAAATTGAAATGTAAACTGCTAATAAATGAATTAATAATTGAAAAAAGATGAAATAATTCATTTTTTAATAATGATATAATTTTTTTTTAAATCTTTAATTTTTGATTAGAAATCTTTCACAAAATCAATTAACTCCTCTTTTGATTTTAAATCCAAATCTTTAATATCTTTAGACAAATCATTTAGAGACTATAATCCTTAGTCGTCTTAATCTTAATCTTCATTTTATTATATTTTACTATTATCATTTAAGATATTATCTTCTTCATTTTACTTAGATTCTTCTGAATTTTTTTCTTAAATATCATAATTATTTGTAGATAAATCTTATATCTTCTAGTCTTCCTATAAATGAGAAGTAGAAATATTTCCAGATTAAATAGTTTCAGCTATTTATTCTAATCTGCTATTTTAATTCTAAGGTATATTGTTACTCTCTGTGTTGAGTTGATTTGATTTGCTAACTTAAGTTTCTGGTTGATTACCTGTCATTTATTTAGTTTAATTTTCCAAATTTACTCTACTTTAATTTGATGAAGTATTTTTTTTGTAGAATTCTGATTAAACAGATATCTCTTCAAGGAATTTTTGTAGATCTTAAGACAAAGTTTCCTCATTAAACGAAAGGATTTTGAAAAATTAATAGTTAACATTTTTAGTATTTGGAAATTATTTATGCTATTCCAATTTTTGCTTTAAAATTTATTCTAATGATGTTTTGTCATATTCATAAGGACATTCACCATAAAGCTTTATGAAGGTTCCTATTCCTTAAACACCATTTATGATCAATTCTTATTAAGGAAATCTTATATTTAATTCCTTGGTGATATTTTTAACAAATTCAAAATAATATTCAGGCTTTTTATGTTCTATTTTTTTGTAGGCTAATTCAACGATAAAAGGCTTGATTTTTCTTTACATTTACTTAATATTTTAACTCTTTTTAATTTACTATTTAATTAATTAATTTTTTGTGAATGATCAATAAGGTTTGATTATTTAATAACAAAAGTTCCATTGGTTTTTTAAAAGTATTTTATTCAAATAAAAGAATTTTTTTTTAATTTACAATAAAACCTTTTAGATATTTTCTTCTTTTAATTAAATTAAAAAAACTTAATATTTTCTATGAAGTAAATGAGTAAAATAGATTAATTAGAAACAAATGAAACTAACTTGAATTGCTTATTTATTAAAGAGTTTAATAATTTATGTATAGTCATATGTTATTATTATTATTTATCTTTCTAATAAAAATTAATTTAATATCGCAATATTACAAATAATAGCATGTAATATATATTTTAAAATTTAGTATTTATTTAATAACAATTTAAACCCTGCTATAAAAAAAGAGCTACAAATAAAGGTAGGAGTGGTATAACTATTTTTGAAACATGTTGACAAAGGTTGATCTATCCATATCCTTTTATTATCAGATACTTTACAAATTTATAAATAGAATGGATACTTTAACCTAAAATTCTGTATCAAAACAAATATTTTAGAATAATTTGTCTACAAATTAAGGTTCAAAAGATTCATAATCCACAGCATAAACTGAAACACACTAAATAAATAGTTTTTAGCTGAAGATATAATGATGTGATTTATTTATCAATTGCTTGTTAATTAATAAAGATAAAAAATACAAAAGTGGAGTATTTTTATTTATCTTTTTCACAATGATTAATAACTATTTATTCAAAAAAGGACAAAATATATTTTTAAATCTGTGGCATCCAAATTCAGTCAATGAATGAATAACAAAAAAATATTAAATTGATGATAAAGTGTAAAAAATATTTATCTATTAAATTAAAATACTATTGATATTAGATAAAATTTCTTTAAGATATTTTAAGCTTAAAAAAATCCATAAAGATTCTATTTTTGATTTTGAGACATACTAAGAATAAAATAGCTATTATTATTTTACTTAAATCAAAGAACATTGAAAAAAAATAAGCAAATTTAAATATTTAATATGGAAAACAATAATAAGTTAAGTGAAGAAGAAGAAGAAGAAAGAATTAATTATTAGTGAAAAGTTCTATTAAAAATATAAATTAAAATGAACATTTTAGTATCATAGAAAATCAATGAATTATATTTAAGCTCATAAATTATTGTCAATTTTGTATTTTTTTTCTAAAAATAATTCGATATCTGAATAGAATTTGTTGATGATTTTTTTTAAATCGGATTAAGATTTTCCATCAAGATTAGTTTTAGATTTAAGCAAATCTTTTAAAAATGCTATTGATTCATTGTTTTTATTTTCATAAATATAATTGTTTGAACTTTCACTGTTTGCTTCTGATAATCTTGATAGTTGGGCATACCCACTATTTTTGTAAATATTTACTTTATTGGGATGAGATTAGTTTTGTTCATGATCGGAATAAATGCTACTTGTATTTTGTTATTATAACAAGCTATTACTGAATTCATGACTATTGGCATTTCTATTTACATCAATAAAAACTGCTTGTGGTACATTATTATTAATATCAAGTTATTAGTGCATATTATTGTTTAGATTTTGTCTGATTTAAGAGTCAAAATTGACATTTTTCTGATTGCTTTGATAGTTAGAATTAATTTCATGACTACTTATCTATTAATTAGAATAATTAGTGTTTACTAGTTGCTATTAAAGTTAGCTTGATTAAAATTCTCCACTACATGGCCTGCTTGAATCAAAGTGGATTTATTGGAACTCTTATATTTGTTCATTTTCTTATTTTTTTAAATTTGATTCATCTTTATTTTTAGATTCTAGCTAACTATTATCTTTATGAGTCCATGTGATTTCAATTTTCTTCTCTTTTGTATTAGGGTACATTGAATTATCCTTCAATATTTGATCAATAAGAGCTTCTAAATTATCTCTATTTTAACCATGATATTTAGCTTTTAGAACTATTTTTGTTCCTACGAATTGAATGCCCTCTATTGACAATTCATTTTCATTTGAAGTAAATTCTACTTCCAAACCTTTGGTAACCTCTTTAAGTTTATCATAATAGAGTTCTGGTGTTTTATAATCACCTTTCTTGTAAAATAATTAAATTGAAAATTCTTAACTTTTATTCATTTTATAACTTTTTTTGTGTGTTTGAATTAAATAAATATTATATTTTTTTCAATCTATTCTTCTAATTTTTTAATGAATCTAAAAATAAAAAAATTTTATTTTGATTTAAAAACGAAACATAAATATTCTTAAAAATCTTCGAATTTACAAAGATTTATACAAACACACCCGCTCACTGACTCCTTTTCTTGATTTCATCCCATATAGGTTAATATCAAAAAAAAAAATAAACAAAGACTTTAACTAAATATTGTAACAATCAGTACTTTTTGGCATGTTTTATTTTAAAAGCACTAAAATGAAAATTATATATATTAATGAATCAGAAGATCATGCCAATATTCATTATATTTAACTATATACCATAATGACTATAAAGTTAACCAGTTTCCTTTATTTCTAGAAAAAAAATTTTTTTTCAGGTTACTTAATCAAATGATTTATTTTTTTTGGCAAAAAGAATTAATAGATATCAATTATTTGCAATACTTTTTTCTGAAAAGATTTATTTTTATTATAAATTTTGTAAGGGTTTATAAATGTAAGGGATATATATAGGTAATCATTTTGAAATCAATGATACATTTAAAAATTGATTAATATAATAGATATAATTGGAAGCTTTATTAATTCAATACTTTTTTCTGATTTTCTAATTAGTATTTATAAAAATATTTTATTTTTTTAATTATAATTTGTAAAAAATAGATTAAAATTTAATAATTTATAATGTCTGTCACAATATCTAAGAAATATAATTACTAGTTTATTTTTACATTCAACATTTAACAAAGAACTTAAACACTTTTTGTAAGTTTGATAAATTGATTTTATGCAAGATGTTTTCAAAATAAATTAAAGCAATCTAAATTAAAAAGAAATTTATTTGGGAATAAATATCTTTACTAGAACGAAAATCAATGATGGGTATTTAGATTTTTGTATCTGAAATAAATTGTTGAGATCTACCTTTTAATTAATAATAAGGATTATGTAAAATATAAAAGTTTAAATACAGGTTAATGATATTAAATATTTAGAAAGAGTTAGCTAATGTAAATGATAAATAAAAGAGGAATTAAATTAATAGACTTAAATAAAATCAAAGTAGAGTTTGTGTGGAATTCAGATGGCTTAATAAAGAAGATTAATAGTAAATATGTATCTATGTATGTATATTGGTTTTTAATTATACTAACGAAATCCACATAAATCTTTGATTGATTATTAAGACAATTAATAAATTGATAAATGCTAATTATTTTATTGTGATTTTCGCTGATATAAGATATATAATGAATGTTTGCATTGCTTTCTTGAATTCATAATGAAATTTGCAAAAGTTTATAAAGAATTTATAAGAAATTAATACTATTTATTTGTTAATAGTAAATCAATCAGATGAGCAAAGAAGCAGAAGAAATTAATTAAGTTTTTTAGGATTAAAAATAATCACTTAGTTTTTCAAATGTGGTTGCTTAACAAGGTTCAGATACACCTACAGGAAAGCTTTCCTAGTAGCAAGCTTTAAGCGATATACACCATTAGTTGATAAAAGACAAAAAAATTAATGAAAAGTAGCTCTAGCGAAGATCAAATAATGCAGTGAGGATGTTTAGCAATAGCAATATTGATGATAGATAATCTTCTTTACATAAAATAGAAGACTAAGAATAGGAAAATTAAGAATTAACTAATTAATAAGTTAGAGAAAAGAAATTAGGGGATACCTTACATGATATATAGCAATAATCTTCTTCTTAGTCATCATCATCCTCCTCTTCAGAATTGAATTCTTCTGGTTCATCTTCTGATAGTTAAAGCGAAGGAGATAATGATGATTCTCCTAAAAATGGAAAGAATCACAAAAAGAAGAAAGGTTAATCTTAAAGCAATTCTAGCAAAGACTTAAATGATATTGACACAAATTAACAAAAAAACAATGCAAATTAATAAACCTTACATTATATATAGAATACATAGACTGACTAATCTATGAATAGCTATTCTCAAGATGAAGTATTAGATATGTATAATTACAATAGCTAAGATTACCACTCTAAGCAACAAAACTATGAATAATTTTATTCTTAATCATGCAATTAAATTCCCTTGCATGAAGCAGTGTTTGATTAAAAGTATAAAGTCTCAATAGAATACAAATGTGGAAAAATAAATGAAGAAATGGACAATGATGAAGATAATTAATATCACCTAAATAGCATGTAGATGAAAAACAATCCAAATAGTTTAATGTAATTTACTGTTTAATGTTTAAAAATAATCTTTTTTTTATTTTTGATGTTATTCTTAATTGTTTAAAGTTTCAAGGTATCTATCTATCAATCAATCAATCTAAATTTAATTAACTTAATAACTATCACAAAGTTCGAATTGAAAACTAAAATTATTCAAAATGGCTTGTTAATAACGAAATATTTTTCATTCTAACACTATTAAATTCCTGCTCTCCTACTCTACTATTTTTAACACTCTTTTTTATAATAAAAATCATCTAATTTTTTATAGAACTAATCATGATACTTTACTAAACTAAATTAATAGATAACACATGTCTCTTTAGAAATTTAACTGATTCTTATTTCTCTAAAATTTAAATTAAAAGTGATTATCTTTCATAATAAAAATAGTAATATTAATAAATTTTACACAAAATCTATTTAAATCATTTAAAATTGAGTTAGTAAGGGATCTTGAAAAGCAATTTAAAATCTACTAAATTAACTGTGGTACTTGAAATATTTAAAGTTATTAAAAGTAATTTTTCAGTAGAAAAAGATAAAAGAAATTAATTTCTCAATCTTGAAGATATTTTTTAAATTAGTTTCTTTGAAATATTAAGTAAGAATCATCAAAATTAATTTTTCTGCATAAAAAGATTAAAGGAATTAATTTCTCAATCTTTTGGATATTTTTTAAATTAGTTTTTTTATCTGTCTGCCAGACCTTGACCTTGACTGTTTGTTCTTAAAATTTAAATGGGTGAGATATTTATGTTCACTGATGAAAATAACAAAAAGATAACAATAAAAAAGATTGATTGTTGGCTGCTAATTGCATTATATAAATTTTTTTAAAAATCAAAAATAAATTATTTGAATGATGATAAATAAAATTTAAAAATATCCAATTAATTCAAAATATTTTATTATTTTTATAAACTGAATTGACTTTCTTTATTTTGTAAAATAGGAATTCAAGAGAAATGAAAAAGAATCTAACTAAGGTAAGTGAAATAAGTGAAAAAACACCAAATGAAGATGATCACTTTAGTTTTAATAATTTTCACTAAAACTCAAAAAAGTTAATGACTCTTTTACCTAATATGAATGAAGGAGATGAATTAACATTAGACATGTTGATAGGTGAAATGTAAAAACAAATTTCAATAGGAACTAATGAGAGTTCGAGAAATAATTCTCAAAGAGAAATACCAGCTAGTTAAGAAGAAATACCTTTACATAGTAATGAAATAGACAGAAATCAAACTCAAAAAAGGATTTCTAACAGCAGTATTAAGTAAATTGCTCGTAACGATAGATAAAGATAGGGTTTTAATGATATGTTTTACTTCTCTGACTAGATTAAAATTTTAGAAAATATTGTCAAATTGGAAAATCATGTAATGACTGAAGAAGTCAGATAGAAAATTAAGGCTGCTATTAGGAGACACTTTATCTTTTCTAATTTAGAGGAATAACACATGAATTAAGTTGTTAATAAAATGTTTGCTTGTACATGCAAATAAGGAGAATTTATATTTGAATAAAATGATGAAGCTTCTTTGTTTTTTTTCATAGAACAAGGAAATGTTAATATCAAAATCAATAAAGAATTTAAAAAGTGCTTAGATGAATACACATCTTTTGGAGAACTAGCTTTACTATATAACTCTCCTAGATCTGCTTCTGCCTAAGCAGCCTCTGATGGAGTCTAGCTTATACTTTGGGCTATAGATCGTGTTACCTTTTTGTAAATTTTATATTTTCTTTTTAAAATTTTTTTAATTTTGCTATGAATAAAGTTATTATCTAATGATAACTAATTTATAAATTAATATATAGAAATGTAATCAAGCACATCAATTAGCAAGATCTCGAAGTTAATAGAAAGTTTTTAGAAAATGTTTCTTTTTTCTCTAACTTTACTCATGAATAAAAAGACTTGCTAGCATCTTAGTTTACCTATTAGAAATTTCATAAAGGAGAGGTGATCGTTAATATTGGAGATGATGCTAATTCCTTTTACATTATTAAATCGGGTTAAGTTAGTATAGTCAACCAAAGTCAAGTAGAGGAAAGATAACTTCAGGTAAAAATATCAATATTTTTATAAAAATTCATTTTGTTTGATTTTATATTAGTTTCTCTTTAATTTCATAATAAGGCAAGACTAAATTACATGAAATGATAAATATTTGCATTTTGAATAAGCTTAATAATTATCAAAATAAATTTTTGATGTATTTAAAATAAAATTAGAGTGGAGATTGGTTTGGTGAAAGCAGCTTGTATTTAAATAAGAGTATTAGGACTAGAACTGTTTAGGCAAAGTAACAACTTAGCTTTTTTTGAATAAAAGTTTTTAACAAATTTTCATATATTTAGGAGTTTTGATGTTATTTTGCTTGCTCTTTCAAGAAAAGCAACTTAAGAAATTTTAGGAGATAAAATTTAATATTTGGCTTTTAGAAATCTAATGAGATGGGCATTTGAGAAAGATAAAATTCTATGCAAACTAATTACTATGTAGAGAGAAAAGCTCTTTAGTCATTTAAACATTAGAAAAGTATAAGATAAAGAATAAGTCATCAGCTCTTCTCGTCCCAATTAAATTTGTGTAATCTTGGAAGGGTTTCTATTTTAAAAGGTATTATTATTATTATTATTTTCTAACTATTTTTTATTCAAAATATATTAATTCTAGTTTTTTGTATTAATTTTAATTGTTTTTTAAAAAGTCAAGCAATGCACGCTATGAAAAAGCTCAAGTAGTGGGTAGTATATGCTTGATATCTAATTCATATACAGATGAATAAATTGTTTACTCAGAAAAAGAATCTTTAATTGCTGAAATCAGTAAAGAATAAATTGAAACTTTACTTGGAGGCTCTTATGAATAACTTGTAACTAGAAATAGAAAAAGTCATGAAAACTCTGTTTACTTTAGTAAGGGGAGTGATAAAAAGCTTTGTGAGGATGATGATTTGCTTGGATTAAAGAATATAAGATTAGTAGATCTAGTATATATTAAAGAACTAGGAAGGGGAAATTTTGGTTCTGTTAATCTGGTTTTCAATAATGTTTAGAGTTAAGAATCATCAAATAATAAACGAATCAGTACTTAACAGGAGATAAACTAGAACTTTAATATAAGGAAAAGCAAATATTCTTCAAATAACAAGTCAAACAAGTTTAATGAGAAACAAAAAGACAAACTCTTTGCTATGAAAGTATTCATTAGTAATTACATCTTTCAAAGAGGAATCGAAAAATATATTCTTCGTGAGAAGAGTACTCTCTAGAAATGCAATTTTCCTTTCATTATGAGATACCATCGTTCATTTTATGATAATTATCACATTTATTTCATGAACGAATTTATCAATGGAATGGATTTTTTCACTGTTATGAGAGAAGTAGGTTTATTCAATAAAAAGCAAGCATAATTTTACACAGCATTCATCATACTCACTTTACAGTACTTAAATAATTAAGGTAAACAAATATCTTTATTCCTTTCTAAAATTCAAATAAAGAATTAAATAAATAAATGGGTTTAATAATAATTTATTGAATTTAATTTTAGATTTAATTTTGACTTTATATTTTTTAAAATAATTAGGTTTTGTTTACAGAGATTTGAAACCTGAAAATATTTTAATCGATCATGAAGGCTGGCCTAAATTAGTAGATATGGGTACTGCAAAGAACCTTTATGATAAGAATCAATAATTAACTAGAACATATTCTTTAGTTGGTAATTCATTCACAAATTTTTTTATTTTTACCAAATAATTTTTTATTATTCAATTTTTTTATTTGAATAATCAATTAATAACTTCTTTATTGAAATTTAATAAAATCATTGAAAAAATGGAATTACTATCTAAAATTTTAAAATCATAGTATCTTCTATCTTATTTAATTTTATTAATTTTTTATAAAAATAAAGGAACTCCTCATTACATGGCACCAGAAGTAATCCAACAAAAAGGATATGGGTTTGCAGTCGATATTTACTCTTTAGGGGTAATTTTATATGAATTACTTGTTGGATATTTACCATACGGTGAAGATGTAGATGATCCTATTGAAGTTTATCAATTAATCTTAGAAGGAAAACTAGGGTACATTATATAAATTAATTTTTTTATTCTTAAAGCTTATATAACAATAAAAAATATTTAAATAGATTTCCAAATCACATGAAAAATAAACTGAGTGAAAAAAAATTGATAAGTTAACTAATGGCTAAATCTCCTGAAGTTCGTTTAGGAGGATCTTATGGTGCTCTAAAATCTCATGAATGGTTTGAAGATTTTGATTGGGATGTATTCTTTAATAAATAATCAGTTCCACCCTATATACCTCCAAAAAATAAAATATCTTCAGATTAATTTATAGAAAGTTAAATTTAAAATAATTAAAAAAACTCATTCCAAACAATAATGATGATACAAAGTGCCTAGTCAGGCAGATATACTAAGGATTTTAAAATTACATCAAAGCAAAGAGAGTTTTTAAATAATTTTAATTATTGAAGATTTTAATTTACTCATTTATAGATCTTTGCTTCTAAATTAAAAATATTTCTTCTTAAAAATAAACTAACTAAAAACAATGTAAATATTACAGATATTAACTACGAATTTTACTTTAAAATTCTATTTATAGTTCAATCAATTAATTTATATAAATGCTATAATCTATCCATCTATCTAATCATAATCTATTCACTTTTATGCTCTAATGTAAAATATATTTATTTGTATATTTATCTAACTAACTAACTCTATCACTCCCTAATTCATTTAATCTTACAATTCATTAAAATTTCTATTTCAAAATAAAAATACCAATCAAATCAAAAAATGAATCACTTAAATATGCTGATCTTTCATATATACAATAAATCTATTCTTTTTATCATATATCCTTTATCTTGCTTATTAATTTTATATTCCTAAAAAGCATTCATTTACTACCATTTCTAAATAAATATTAAAAGTATGCTAATTAAATTAAATAAAAATGAATTTTCAGAATTTGTTTATTTGTCATTACAAAACTGTTGGTTTTATGGTAAAAACTGTCTATTTATTTTATTTTTTTCACTTTTCTGAAAAAGTATTAAACATTAATATTGGTTTACTAATAATAATTGATTATTCAATTTAAGAGTAAATAAATGTTAACAAAGCTAGACAAATATAAAGTTTTTAAAGTTTATTTATGAGTAAAATGAATTTGTTAAATTATAAAAGTTATTTTTTTATTAAAATATTTATTATTAGTAAATTCATAAATCAATAAATATTTACTATTTAAGATAATTCTTTCATGTAATAATATTAACAAAAAAATTTATTTATATATTGATTCTAACAAAGTAAATTAATAATTTTATTCAGGTCATATTAAATATTTATTTTTAGATTTTACTTATCAAAGTAGAATAAGTATCTGATATAATTTTATTTATTAACCTGTGTTTTTTTATTAGTTTATTTTATTTTATAAACATAGCTAATATTTTAAATGAATTTCTAAATTAAGTATTAAGTTAGAGCTTTCTTTTTGTTTTGTGAAAATTTTCTCTATTTCTTCATTTATTTATTGTTAAAATTTTTAATTCAAAGTGAATTTTTTTTGATAGGATAAAGTCTAGTTTTTTTTGTGCATATGCCATAGGAGAGGGTGGTTGGATTATATTTAGTACTTTACAAATCTCCCACTAGAGCTGTGTATTAGTTACCTGTAAAAACTTTTTATATAAAGGACTTGATTTATATTTAATCTTGCATATAAATATTTTATCTCCTAGTGTTAATTTTTTATGTGAGCTTTTTTATATATTTATGAGATTTTTTAACTCTGATATTCTTAATCACTTAATTAAAATTGTTGTGAGGAAAAAAGCATGAGAATATTTACATCTTATCAAATTATTGCATTTGACTGCTTCCATTAATTATAATATTTTTTTATTAGCTTGATGTACTTTTTTTAGTAAGAATATCAGCTAACATTAATTCTACTATGTTTTTATCAGTTAAAATAGTATTTTGGCATTCAAGCGTATGTGCTAATGCTGTTACATATTAACTAGTTAGAAATTAATTTCTTAAATTTATGGCTTCAGATTTCTGACTAGACTCACAAATTTACTTTTCATTAAATGTCCGCTATCTTTTATCTGAAGAAGATTCTTTGAGTAGCTCTTCAACAATTTAAAAGGAGGATTACATTTTAGACATAAGTGGTTATAAATTAGAACTATGTTAAATCAAGGTATTCTATTCCTCATCATTAAATTTTGTTTTTGAAGCATTCTTTTTTCTGTGATTGCTTCTGGAGTACTCACTATTTTCATGGAAATTTGAATCCTAGATCTTAAAAGAATCTGAAGTTGTTGCAACAATTGCTTTCATTTTTTGTTATTTATTACTACTAAAAAGTACTGATTTGTTACTTTCAATTTCTCCTATTTGCTTTGTTTAATCTTTATAGCACTTCTAAATGAAAGCTTATTTAGTTGGTTTAGCATTAGTTTCTATTTTTTGTTCAACTAAATTTATTTAATTGAATGAAGGGCATTAGGCATTATCGTGTATTTCTTTATGAGATTAAGACTGCTGTTGACCATTTGTCTTTTTACTTTCAATCAGAGAAGGTATTTTTAATTCATGAATGCTATTTAATTATATTAGAAAATCATTAAATTAAAAAAAAAATATTACTGAGTATATGTTTCACAGGAGGGTAAGTTTTATTATGTGTCTTCTTATTATAACTTCTTTTCAGTTGTTGTATAAAAATCTAAAGAGTTTGGACATTCAAAAGTCTTTATTGTTTATTTTGTATGCTCGCTATTTTGAGTTATATTTTCTTAAAATGACATTGAATTTTATGATTGATTTGTAGGTTAAAGTAATAGTTTGTTTTGATTTTCCTAAATCAATTTCTTTTTCATATTATTTTTATTATCTTGATGATCACTAGAATTTTTACTTTTAATTTCTTACTCTGATTCATTACTATTACTTGAAGAACTTTGGCTACTACTATCACTTAAATAAGATTAATTTGCTATTATTTACTAGCTTTAAAAATTATAGTCCTCCAAGCTATACATTTTAACTACTTCATATGCAGATCCACCCTACTAAGATAACCTCTACATTAAAAGTTTTGAAAAATTCTTGTTGTGTTAGATCTATAATCTTTATTTTATAAATTAAACATTTTATTTTTATTTATGATATTAATAGTTATCTTCAAAATTTAACTACCATTAATCTTGTATTAAAATTGTTATTGAAAATTAAGGGATTAATTTTAAAGAATTAAATAAAAAATTCTAAGAAATAAAAATTTTTAATTATTAAATTAAAATAAAAATGAAGATTTCTAGTGATGAAAGATATGTAATAATTAAAAAGAAAGGAAGAAAGAAATTTACAGTGGTGATAAAAATTTATTTTTAGTAAGACTTCTTGCAAATTCGGAGTTTCTATCTTGATATTCAAAATAATTGTACTTTAGTGCAATAAACTAGGGGTCAAGAACTAGATGAGTTTAATCACAGCTTTTAGAATAATGATCAGGTGAACTGCAAGCTAGGCAACCTTTGATGTTGATTCCTGAAAGAATAGAGCACACACAAGCTTTTTCTTGCATCATTTTGTATCTTTAGAAATCTTCCTTACAAGTTCTGACAACACTTAGAAAATCTTCCCTAGTTAAATAAAAGAGAGTTGATAGGTTAATGCTTCTTACTGAGTATTTTCTTTGTAAGCCAGTAAAAAAAGAAAATTCTCCAAAGTATTGATTTTATTTTAAAATGGCAAAAACAGTTTTCTTATTTCCATGTTCTGAATAAATTTCAATTTAGCCATCCAAAATAAAATAAATAGCTTGATTACCTATTTCATTTTCGTTGTAAATAATTTCATTTGGAGATACCTCAATTTCTTTTACAAATTTCGATAGATTAATCAGAGTTTATTGAGAAAATAATTTATAAAAAATAGAACAAGTTTTTAGCATTTTATTATTAACTTCTTGAGAAAGTTCATCTCTCAACTTATTCGAAAGTATTGCTATCACTTTATCTTCTGCTTACTTATTTCTGTCTCTTTATTCTTGGCTTAGAAAGTTTAAATATTATTTTATTCTATCTCTCAACTAGCTTCTCACATTTCTTCTCATTAAATATCTTTTTTTTTTAAATTTAAAAGCAAACTGATCAATTGATTTTTTATTATTTCAAATGTACCTTTGCATAACTGTAATATTATCATTCATTTCTTTTGATGCCTTTTCAATTTCTTCCAAAATCATGCCAATATTATTAATAGAATAAGCATATACGCAGCTAAAAATAATCATAGAAACAGCACAAAACATGCTTTCAGAAGAATTTTAAGGTATAATATCACCATATCCAACTTATTATTTTAATATTTTGAATTCAAATAAATAAACATAATAATTACCTGTAATCATTGTTGTTACACTCCAATAAAAGCTAGTGATATATAATTGAATAGGTGTTGATAGATTTTATTGATATTTTGTATACCAAACAACTTCTACACCTTATAGTTACTAATAAAGTCCCAGTAAATACCACAGAATTCCCACTAACAAAAATATTTTTTTAAATAAAGTTTAAATAAATAAATAAATTACTTATATGAGCAACTGTTACCATGAATATAAGTTAATTAAATAGCTTGATTGAATATCTTTGAAAATTACTTAGCTGTTAGATATTATCTAAGACTCTTCTCTTTGAATAAACACCTCTGATTCTCAAGAAAATTAAAATATTGATTAGGTATGCTGAGATTTCATGATTTGGATTATAAACTACTGTATGCTGATAATTTGATTCTTTATACAAAGAAGAAGCAAAGCTAATTAAATCAAAAATGAAATTTGATTTAAGGTAGTTAATTACAATTTATTTTCTTTAAAAAACAATATAATCATTTAAGTAATAGGCAGAGTTGCAATTTATAAGCATATCAAGGAAAGTAAAAAATGTAAAAACCTTAAAGGTCTCATTCAAATACATAATATTTTCATCTATCTCTTAATAAATTAAGAAAATCGAATAAGCGAATAAGAAAATAAAATTAAAAACAATCTAAAAGACATCCCAGATAACTTTAATGGTATTAGTAGGCATAAGAACGCATTTCGAATCTGGATTGTTTAGAAATTTAGACAAATGATAACTTATGATGTTGAATAGAAAATATTGTTTTGAAAATTTTTTAAAAGTTTGTATTTGATCTGCTTTATCATCAATTAGTTTTCTTTGCTCTAGAGTTAAATTCTCAGAATTTCTGAATTTGCTTTTATTTTTCAAGAGAGTGATAAATTTCTTACTATAAAGTTCTACTTTCTTTGTAATACTTAAATTCTTTTTTTGTAGTTAATTTCTTTCAAAAATGTTTGCAAAAAATGATCTTTAGCTCTTATTTTTAACAGCAGATTCATAAGCATCTAGCTTCTTTATATTATTTTATGAATTTTCAATGACCTATTATAACTCTACACTATCTTGAAGTTATTGATTAGAACAAGACGATTCTTTATTTATTATCATTCTTCCTCCTATTAGTTGGTTTTTTGTATCATTAAGTGTTTAAATAGCATTCTATTATTCAAAAGCATTATCATACATGCTAGAACTTGCATCAATTGATTATTACTTTTATTATAATTTTAGAATTATTCATTTTTATTAAATATTTTATTTTACCAAGTGGCTAATTTGTTTTAAAAGTGATTCTTCTTAAAAAATAGACTTGCGATGCTATAACCTTTTACTCTAAAAGCTTTTGCTAGAATTGTCTTCCTTGCATAATGGATTTATTTGTTCTGATTAAGGACTGTCTTTAATAATAAAATAAAAATGCTAAATGTTATTCAATAAAATATTTTTGTTACTTTAAAATGTATCTGAATCTTATAATTAAATTTAAAATTAATCATTTGATTGAGAAGTTTTTTCACATTAATCTCTACTATGATCCATTAAATTGATTTATATAAACTAATTCTTCAAACCTTAATATTACTAATTTGTATCTCCATAGCTTCCATAAGTAACATTATCTTCATCTCCTTGATGGTTATTGTGCTAATTTAATATGTTTTTTTAAACTTTTCTGCTTTCTAAATTATCAAAATTGTCTATAGACATAGCTAATATATTCAGCTGTTAATTAATTTCTCTACTTATTTAGAAAGAATATTTATTATATTAACATAGAGTAATTATTAATTTTGTTAAAAAATTAACATATTTAAACAAATCGAATAGTAATCATACATATTAATTTACAAATATTAAAGTAAACATATATCAAATCACTTTTTTGTTCTTAAAAATGAAAGTTACTATAAAACTAAAAATAAAATAAGCTTAAAAGCTTTATTTTTATCACAAACATAATTACTAAATTTTCATAATAAACTCTAAATATATTTTAATAGATTTTTTCAATAAACCAGAAATACTTTTTTCAATTAATGAACTCTTTTTAATAAAAAATATTTTTATTAAAGTAATCTTATTTTATTTCTTAAAAAATCATTATTTGATTAATAATTTTTATTGATAATTTTCAAAATAAATTGATACAAAAATTCCAATTAATTATTTAATTTAATTTAACTCTATTATAAATATAATGAAATCGAATCCTAAATTTAAACTTATTTATGATTATAAAAAATTATCCAAAAGAGTAACATGAAATTTTTGAAATAATTTTTGAACTCAAAATCTATAACACACATAATATAAAGAAATTTTTAAAAACAAAATACAGTAAAAACTGTAATTATGCCCCACTGCATTATGCCTTAGATGGCTCATAGTTTTTTAATGATTGAAAACATATTTTGATTGATTTATTAATATTTATTCATTAAATAGCACCACCAACAAGTTTTCAAACACTTAATTTAAGAAAGAAATTAAACAAAATAAAACGAAAACAAAGAGACTATACTAAATAATAATGATCTTAATATATAGATGATTTGTAAATATTGTTTTATTTATATGTATTTCATTCTTCAATCATTCTATTATTCTATTGTTATTAATTTTTGTAATTGATATTTATTAACCTTCTCCTTAAATTATTAATAAAAAAATCTCAAGTAAACCAAACTAAGCCAGTCTGCCAGTTTCTCATAAATTAAAGTTTTTATTTGTTCATTTAAAAATACATTATTTATAATGAACATTATTTTTACCTAAGGCCAAGAGTCAAAGTTTAGAGATTAGAGCATTATGCTAAGCCAGATCCTAACCCTTATACTCCCATTTCACTAATTTAATTATCTCTTTTCAAAAAATTATAAAAATAAATAAATTTTTTGAAGAATGAGAATGAGAAAAGCATGAAAATTTGAATGAATTTTAAAACAAACAAATCAAAAATAGTGAACAAATAAAAAGTAAACTAAACTAAGTTAGTCAGCCAGTTTCTCATAAATTAATGTCTTTACATATTCATTCAAAAGCACATAATTTAGAATGAAACACTATTTTTACCCAAGGTCAAGAGCCTCATATGAAGATTTAAGTAAGAAGTTAAATCAGAGCTTAGTAACTTTAAATAGATAAAAATTAAAATATTTTTGTATCTCTAAAGAAATTGAAGTATGTCACTAAGATTTATATTCTTTTTTAGCATTTATTTTTTCAACAAATTAGTTTAGCTGTTAAATTGAATATGAATAAAATAATAATTTATATGAAACTAGATGACCTTTTTCAAACAAAACAGAATCTTGCAAAATAAAAAATAAATTAAATTAATCAGATTGATACTTAAAAGTTGACCACAGCTTAAAATTTGAAATACATTTTTTAATTAATTGTCACTTCCTAAATATCTTCAAATTTTATTTATAAATGATAGTTGAATTTAAATTTAAATTAAATAAATTTTTTGTTGACGAATTCAAAAAAAAAAAATTGAGAACTTGAAAATTTTGAAGAAGATTTATGAATTATAAAATAGAGTATTACACTTATTTTTATTGAAAATTTCATGTAAAATGATAAAATTAATTTAAGTCCTTAAAATAGTATAAATGATTGTTTAAGAAGAAAACTCAGATAAGTTTAGAAATAAATACTTTTTAATTACATTTACAATTATTTTTAATTGCTTTTTCTGGCATTTAATTGATATGTTTCTGATACTTAGATTTAAATTATTAACAATCAGAATTGCAATTTACAAAGAAAATAAATGAAAGATTAAAAGTGTTATTAAATATAATAGGAGGAATGGGATGGTTTTATATGGAAATAAATTAGATATTTAAAAAATAGAAATTGGTAGATGGTATATCTTTCTTTATAGGAATTATATTCGATTCTACTACAGTTTGTTTGTTTGTTTTTTTTCTGTTCTTAATAAAAACTCTGATCAACCAACATAGACAAAAACATAGCGAAATAGATCAACAGAAAAAATTATATAGAGTAAATAAAATAATAAATTTAATACAAAATTTTGAAAAATATTAAAAAAGAAAAATTTTAGAAGAGCAAATAATATTAAAAAAAATTAATAAATGAAGATCAACATTAAGACTTTAAAGGGAACTGATTTTTTTGATGTTAACCTCGAAGAAACTGCTACTGTAAGTTTATTAAAAATGATTTATTTTAGCAGAGCTTCAACTCCGGATGAGTTTTGAACAATAAGCTTAAGAAATGCACTTTTTCATTATATTTTTATATCCATCTTATTAGGTTGCTGAATTGAAGGATAAGATTGCCACTGAAAAGTAAAAGGAAAAGGATACCATTAAGTTAGTTCATAAAGGTAAATAATTGAATGAAGACTCAAAGACTCTTGGTGAACTCGGCATCAAGGATAATGATTTTGTTATTCTCATGTTCTTCTAAAAGGTAATTTTATCTTTTTTACTTTGATTTTTCAAAGGTAGCTGCTACTTACTTGTTTCTCCTTTATTCTAAGCAAAATGCTTAATTGCTTCTTTAAATAAATCATGATTAAATTAGAAAAACCAAATTCAAGAAAAAAATCATTTTCTCTTTAGCTTATTCACTCAACACATGGATGGGAAATGTTTGTTAAAAACTGTTATGTTATTTTATAATCTCAACAAGCGTGTTATAAGTTATGCAATTAAATAAGTATCATACATAAAAGTAAGCAAGCAGATTGCAGATTGTTAATGTAGCAGCAATTAATTGAAGAAAAATCAAAAAAATAGGAATTTAAACAATAAATGTAAATGATATTATTAAAATATAATAGAAAGCAGAAAAAGAAGAAGCTCCTCAATAAGCCTAATCTGCTACTACTGCAACCACTAATACAACTACTGCCTCAACAACTGCTACTAATGTTCCTAAGCCTGCTTCATAACCCTCAACAACTCAATAATAAACTGGATCTTAAGGATAAGGCAGTGATCTTCTTCAGGGTCCTGAATTGGAAGAAAAAATTAAGGAAATCGAATCAATGGGTTTCGAAAGACCTAAAATTTTATAAGCTTTGAAAGCTGCTTATTACAATCCCGAAAGAGCTATTGATTATTTACTCAGTGGTAATATTCCTTAAGTTAGAGAACCTCAACCAGGCTAATAAACCGGCGCTTAAGGTGCTTAAGGTGGTTTATAAGGAGCTGGTCTTGAATAATTAGCCTAATTAGCTCAAAATCCTTAATTCCAACACATTGCCTAAGCTATTCGTCAAAATCCTGCTCTCCTCCAACCTGTCATGCAATAATTAGCTCAAACAAATCCTGAAGTTGCCAGGCTTTTACAATAAAATCCTCAAGCCTTTTTACAACTCCTTCTCGCTGCTACTGAAAATGAAGGAGGATAAAGTACTTATTTACTTTTTCAAAAATAAATATACTAAATAATCTTAAATGACTCTGCTCTCTCTTAATAGCATCACAAATCTAATCAGTCAACCAATATATGCATCCATCCATATATAAAACAATCTTTATTAATTTAAATAATCTGATCTGATTTGATAGAGAAAATAGAAAAGAGCAGATTTTATTAGTTATTTAAGCATATCTTCTTCCTATTTCTATTTATTTACTTATTCATATTTTTACTTTAATTAGCCTTACCCCCCAATGCCATTCAAGTCACTCCTGAAGAAAAGGCTGACATTGATGATATTATTTCTATGGGTTTCGATAAAAACGATGCCTTAGAAGCATATATTACTTGTGATAAGAACAAAGAATTAGCAATTAATTACCTCTTCGATGCTAGAGAAAACGGTGCCCTTCTTTGTAAGATATTCATAACATTATCTATTTATAATTTATTCATAAAAGCAATAATCAAACTAGAAATAAGCAAGCAAGCATGAAAGAAAGGAAGAAAGAAAAATAAATGAATAAATAAACAAAGATACATTTAAATATAGGAAATATTCTAAATATATTTTATTTAATAAAAAATTAGCTGAACACATCTAAAAGGAAGAATTAGAAGCTGCATAATAATAATCATTAAATTAAAATTAGTAATAAGGAAACAACCCAAATCAATAGTAATAGGGTGGTTAAGGCTAAGGTGGTGAAGAAGATGATGATGAAGATGATTAAGATGACTTCATGTATTAATGAACGATTAGTTTTGATAGATCTTTTTGATTAAAAATAGTCTTTATATTTATAAATTGATTGATTGAATAATATTAACTTAAAATTATTAATTGCTTAATGTACACATTCAATTTTAAATATCATATCCTACATTATTTCTTTCTTTTATTAACTATTCCTTTATTATTTTTAATTCTCAAATTATTGATTGATTAATATCCATAAATCAACATATTTTTTTCCATTTAATTGATCACTTATTTAAAAACGAACAAAAAATTAGTAACAAAACATAAATTATTTAATTTTATAATAATTTTTATAAAATGATAATTAGAATTTTTTAGAAGTTTAAAAATTGAATAAATTTTAATAAAATAATAATTAATTTTCATTATTTATTTCCAACATATTAAATTTTTTAATAATAATTTTTCCATAACCATAAATTAAGTTAAAAATATTTACAACTATTTATTGATTATTGAACTGATTGTTATTTTTATTTCATCCTTATCAAATTTATTTATATTCTAGTGAAATTAATATTTAAAAGGTTTCTATTGATTTTCAAATTTTTTTTAAATTAATTTTTTGCCCACTAAAAAAAAAATATTTACTTACTTGAAAAAATTCCAAATTGAAATTAAAAATTTATTTGTGGCTAATAAAATAATAAAGATATTAACTATTTTTTCTTGAACCATTTAATTAATTTGAAAATTGAAATATGAAATAAGAATATAAAAATACAATTTCTTTATATTACCAAATAATTACGTACTTAAATTAAAATTCATCTATTTTTGTTAGATATTTCATCTAATTCGAGAAGTTAATATACCTTGTTATTTTTTAAGATTAATAGATGACTTGATTAATGCTTTTTAGGTTTTTAAATAAAAAGACATATAAAAATACCTTCATGCAATATATTATTGATATAAAACATAAATTACATTGTATTTACTAATTTAGTTCAATAAAAACACTTTTCTTAGGTTTAAGGAAATTATTCGAGACAGTATATGTATATTAAAAATTTTTGATACTGTGAAACTATTATGATTTAAAAGGGTTACAAATATCACAATATTAAATTCTTTTTTTAAATTTAAATTAAATTTGACATATTAAATGCATTTTTATATAAATCCTTTTATTAATACTTGAGAAACTCGTATAAAATTGGAGAAATGAGAAAGGTGTTTTTAGAATTTGCTGTATTTGAATATTTATTCAGATTATTAAACTTTAATTTATTTTAGGAATGCCTAATAAATTCGAATGAGTTCTCAGTAATTTGATAATGATTTTTTTTCTAGAGAAATACTTAATGAATAAAATAGAATAAAATCAAATGAAATAGCTTGATTAACATTCATTTATTAGGTTATATGATCAGGTAGATATTTCACACCAGGTTGGATATATTATATATTGGATAGAAGAAAAACATTTGTAATATTAATAATTATGAATCAGAATTAATCAATATTTTATGAATACATTTTTTAAATAATTATAGGTTGAGTGGTAATGAGAGATATGATTTTACTTTTAATAGCATCTATCATTTTTTGATATAATTGTTTATAAATATAAAATTGATTGATTTAGTGAACATTTTTAATTAAAAATAATAAATAATATTCAATTTTTAGCTAATTTCATAATATTTATTAGTCGAGTTTTTAATTTTTATAAATAAATGCTTACTTTTGATTATAGTGGATTGAATGGTGCCAGGGGTATGGATGGCAGAAATGGTTCATCTGGTATTATGGGCATGCGTGGTTAAGATGGTTCTGATGCAGGAAGTGGAACAGACGCTACTCATGCAAGAAATATTAACCTAGTTCTTAGACTTGATGGATCTGCTAAGATCATATTAAATGAATTAAATTAAAGATCATTATTTGATAATTTAATTTTAGGTGATCCTAATAATAAAGTCAATCTCATTTCGAATGGTGGTCATGGAGGCCATGGAGGCAGAGGAGGTGACGGAGGTAGAGGAGGTGATGGTATGAGCGGTATGAATGCTACAAGACATTCTTGTGGAACTAATGGCTAAAATGGAGGTAATGGAGGTGATGGAGGTAATGGTGGTGACGGTGGTAATGGAGGTGACGCTGGAGCTATCACTGTAACTGCTGATAACTAAGATATGGATTTGTTCATGCTAATTGACTAAATCTTCTACAAAGGAGGTAGTGGAGGTATTGGAGGATAAGGTGGTACAGGAGGCTCTGGAGGTTTCGGTGGTAGAGGAGGTAGTAGTTATTCTTGGTCAGAAACAGTTAATGGAGTTACTAGAAGCTACTCAAATCCTGGTGGCCATAGTGGTATGCCAGGTTTTAGAGGTAAAAAATTTGTTAGATTTGTTTATATTTTTAAAAAGAAAAACCCAAAAAGAAAGAAATGAAACATTTCATCATTATCAATAGATAAGTTTCTATAAAAGATATTTTATGTTTGCGTTTGATTTGTTTGGATGATTTAAGTTGATAGATAAATTAGTTAATTAGCTATCTAGAATAAATAAGCACTTTTATTAAATTTCAATTATTTTTATTACATTAAAGGTAGAGATGGTGCAAATGGAAGAAATGCAAGACCAGGTCGAGATGGCTCTTTTGCATATATTTTAGATGGCAAACAGTATTCATCACGTTACGATTTGAAGGTAGATAGGGTTTGTGCAATTTAATCTGATGATGGAATCATAGAACCTGGGGAGTCTTTAATGATTAATGCTATGGAAGTATTAAACGTTGGAGGTATGCACACCCCCTTAGCTTAATAAATTGCATTATATTTGTAGGAAAATAAATGGATATAATTCAATCCTATAAATACTGTGTTTATTCCTCATAGTTTACAGATAGGTCATATCTTTCACATCACCGATGCTAATCCAATCTAATTTAAAATTTAAGATTACACAAAATGTGCTGTTGACTCAGTATTTAAAGATACTGCAGTAGTTGATTACAGAGCTAAGGTAGAAAGAGTGAATAAAGAATTTAAAACTGTAGCTGATTAAACAAATAATTATGTAGTTAGATTCCCTGTTGAGATTTCTCCTGTTTAGCTTTTAAGATCTGTTACATTAAGAGAAGAGTCCCCTTTTGCTATCAGTATTTGGAATCGCTCAACCAAACCTATTGGTATCAATCATAATAGATTACTTAACTTTAGATTAATGTTATGTGATACAAGATAGACTGTAGATTTTATTCCTAAGATGTTTGTTGATGAAGAAAAAGATTATCGCAATTCTACTGTTTAAGGTTTGAATGCAAGAAATCAAAAAAATTTTGTTAATCCTAACATGAATGAAAACTATAATTACATTATTGAGTAGGAATTTATCACTTCAATTGAGCCTAACGAAAAGAAAATAATTAGTGGAACTATTAAACTTAAAGATTTAAACTTACCTTTATACACAAATATAAGAATGTAAGCTAAGTTGGATTTAGGATATTACCACAATTAGGCTGAAGTATTTTAAAACATTCAAACACGCAATTTCCATATTTAATTGACTGAAGGTCACTCATTTGATCCAAACTCAGACTTTTTACTTGTGTTTAATTGTGAAACATCAAGTACTTTAATAGATTCTGTCAAATTTTTTGCTGAATCATTTGGAGGTAATGTTGATTTATGGAATATTTCAAATTACTAAGGCTTTAGCTACGATTATGTTGGACCTATTGATAAACCTTTATACACTCTATACAAGAATAAAGTAGTAATTATTCTTACTAATGAATATGCACTTATTAATAGTTAAAAAACAAATGCTATGAAATAAATTAGAGAACCTCATATTTATAAAGGAATTAAAGACTATAAAATCAATGCATACATTTTGGGTCCATGCTCTAATTATAATGAATTCTGGCTTATTCATCCTAATTGTGATAGCGAGAGTAGCGTAGAAATAGGAAGTGAAGAGGCTAATTTGTATAGATAATTTACATCTGATTAAAAAGATAAAGGTGACTTGAATGAGGTAGATCCTGATGAAGAGACTAAAAAAGCTTTAATTGGAAATTACCTTATGGATTGCTCTTATTCATATGATTTCCATACAAGCATTTCTTGCTGCTCAAATCCCTCAAGTGAAAAATTATTTTCAAAAGCTAAGAGTGTTCTTAATTAAATTGATGAAATAAACCCTTCTTATAACCACATACTCACTTATAATTACAAGCCTGAGGTATTGTAAAAAGGTACTTTCTCAACTTAATATAATTTAGGTAAAATAACTATTATTGAATCTATGAGAAAGGATGCTGCTACATTAATTATGCGTAACAGAAATCAACTCTAAGAAACAGTCTTAGATATTGTTGATAAATTTTGCTTAATTAAATTACTTCCTTTTGAAAAGAAACTAGATTATCTTAGAAGAGCTATGGGACATTTCGATAATGCTAAATTAGTAATTTAAGCTATTGTTTCAGATCTTTGCGATGAATATGTCGCATTTAAGAAACTCAAATAAAATAATAATTAACTCTAAGCTAATTTAAAAATGTGGACATAACTTATGAAATTCAATTTTGAGGAAGCATTGAAACCATATAAGCCAACTTAAAAGAATCATAATAATCCTAACTTTTAGTACCCTGCTATGCCTTAAATGTAATTCTCTTCCGAACCTCCTCTCCCTCCTCCTCCAGCTGATTAATAACCTTATGGAAATTAACCACCTGCTTTTAATCCTTAAGAAATCAACTTGCAATAAGGCAATTTCGATTACCCTCCTTAAATGAATTAAGTGGATAATAATTAATCATCAAATTAATTGTTAGAAAATGTCAAAGAAATAAATATTGTTGAAAAATAGGATAAATTTGAAATTAACATCAATGTTGAATAAGATCCTAATTAAAACAATATGAATATGCCTCCTCCTTAAATAATTATTTCATAAGATGCAGCTGCTGCACCACCAATTATGATACCATAAGCATAATAAGCCTAATTTGGTGAAAATGAAATCGAGATTGTAAATAAAATAAAAAATTATTTAATTGATTACTTAATTCGCTTTGGTGCTGCATTAAGAAAGCAAATCTCTTTTGGATAAAAATGTTGCTGCTCAATAACAGCTAAAGTAAATGCTCATTGCCGTACTATCTTAGAGTCTGTTTTGGCTAAAAAATTGTCAGTTGGAATAGAGTAAGTCAAAACATAGGAAGAGACTTATTTTAAGGATTTGGCCTAAAAAGATAAGGAAAGTGTTTTTGAAGTCTATTATGCTCCTCATAAAGCTATGAACAAGTCTATTAAAAATTCTGATTATGTGAAATAAAGTAACCTTATTTTGTAGTCAACAACATACAGAACTAGAGATTTCCCTAATTTCAATTTTAATAAAGATGACCATGTTTATATTTAAGATGGATCCTTTATATTCACTAATGAAATTACACAAGAAATCAACTATCAAAAAAGATTGAGTAAAATAGAGAGATTTGAATAACAAATTTAATTTGATAAAGATTGAATCTTTGATGATCCAACTAACTAATTATTTTAAATAATTAATTTATTTTCACTAAATGTTACTTATTTTCATATTTAATTTATATTTTCTTGTTGTTGATAATTCTTAATTATTTTAAATTGATTTTATTTTGTAAAAGATTGTAAAATAGGCTTTAAAATATAAAGATTCAAATTTATCTTAATAATTGCTCTCTTTGATTCATTCTCATAATACAAATATTCCTTTCAAAATTAATTGATATATTTTTCTCAAAATAATATAAAAATTATAAGGATATTCTTTTATTTTTGAAGAAATAAATCTAAACAAACTTTAAAAATTTAGAAATTTGTGTAAATCTAATTAAATAAATTATTTTTTTGAGAGAAAAAATTATTTGTGAAGAAAAAATAGAAAATTTGGGAGATAATTGACATAACAAGTTTGCAAAATTTTCATTTCCTTTTTAAAGGTAAATTAATCTTAGATAATAATTTGATGAATTAATTATTATGTATTAAAAATCAATTATTATTTATCAAAATAAATATTTGGGGATTTCAAGTATTTATTTGATTTTTATATTAAGGAAAATAAATGTGTTTTTTTTAATTGTATCTTTATGAATATCTGATGCAATCAATCTAAATACTTCTTAATTAAAAATATATAGAAAAATAATTTAACATAGATAATCAAATGCAATATAAAATTTTCATAATTTTCAAAAGAATTTGTTTTTTAATAAAATACCTAATACTATTTCTTTAAATATTATCTCATTCTAAAAATCATTTTAAAAATTTAATTTTAAATTTGTTATTATTAAAATTAAATTTTATTTAAAATATTAATTGTTTTAAAAGTTTAAAAAATTAAACAATGAATATTTTATTTTTGTTATGAATAGATTCTATTAAAAGTTTCAATCTTTTTAAGGGAAATTCCTTTTGATATTTAGAAAAATTTATTTAGTTTTTTTAAAATTATTTTAAACATTTCTTGTTGATTGATATTTATTTTTTTTTTTAAATTATCTCAAAATAATAAAATATTTTTTTATTTTTTAAAAAATATTTATTTGTTAAATGAACAAATCTTTTTAATCAATGTATAGAAATGTGTATTGATAATTAGAAAAGATGTGTTATCAAAGAAAAGAAAGAGAAGCTTGGCATTCCTTATCAATAAATGATTAATATAATGATTCTCTTAATTAAATAATAAATATATAGATAGATATGTTTGTTAAAAATTTTTGAGGATGGGAATAACAGAATAATTAATTAATATCTTAAGAATTTGAAATTTGAAAAAAGAATTCAATTTTGATTAATTAATATCAAGGCATTTTCAAGTATTTAATAAAATTTATGATTAGAATTTAATTTTTGTTTTTTCTTAGATTTTCAATTTTTTGAATTTTTTTCTTAATTAAAGATACGCTAAACGTTACGATTTGGTAATCAAAAAGTAAGAGGGTTTTAGTTTTATGGACGTCTGAAAATGGCTGAATTAGTTAGTTAACTATGATTCTGAAAATTTTCTAATGTCTTGTAAAAATGTTGATGTCTGGAGGTACTTTCAGTCTACATTGGTTAGCAAGTAAAAATGTTGCTGTTTGAGGCAACTTTGACTTCTTAAACCAAGTTTTCTCATTTTTTTTGTCTATCTAATACAAATTACATAAATATAACATTTTATCCAAGTTGATATTTGACATTTTTTAAAGCATCCTATCATCTTTGTTTAAGTTTACCAAAGATGGATGTCGGAAGGTAAAGAGACAACTTATTATACAATGGATCAATACTTCCCTTTTCTATAATTTCATTTTTCTTTCATCATATTACCTTGGCCTCTTTCAATATGAGGAGAAGCATGATGGTGGGAGAAAAAATATGAAGTTTAGAAATGAATAGATGAAGCAAGTTAATTTGTTTCTGCTAAATACGGTTGACGATGAAACTTGAAGGATGTAAGATGATTGATAGATCACTGAAAGGTGATTGCAGACTGACTGATAATCTATATTCGGGCAAGTTGCTTCTATTAAAAGGGAGATAGAGATGGTTATTCTACATGGATGAAGAAAATTCTTGTGAAAAGGGAGGAGCTGTAGAGACTGACCACCTCTATGACTCTAAGAATATTAACCTGTTACCCGGGTTTCAGGGGTCTTGTTCTTGAGGCATTTCCCCCTCAATAAGAACACATTTTTAAGATCTTTGTGCCCACCTTTACCCCTTTTGGCTTTTTTAGATGTTTCAGATAAAAGATGGATACCTAACTACCTTTCTTTAATTCTTGACTAAGTTTTTCATTTTATCTGTTTCATCGTAGTAGTTCATGTATGAGACCTCTTATGTTTACCTCTTTTGAAAAAAAGTTTGATGCTTAATTATTGCTTGATTGGATTAAATAAGATGTCTTTCGTTAAATCATAGTCTTACAATCTGTAAATGGATTCTAATATCATTTTAGTAGTAACGATTTGCTTTCTGATTCTCTTTTAAGGATGCATATTGATTCTTATTGTCTCTTATCATTTCTAAGGAGCTTTTTGTCTTACTGTCAACAGAAAGGAGTTCTGCTTATCACAAGCAAGCAGTCATAAATTGCAACAAATAAGTAATTAAAAAATTCTTTGATTGGAATCCTTTAAACACAATCCAATTGAAGAAACATTTAATAAAAGCTTATAATTGCAACAATGACTGAAAAAAGAGTTATATCACTGGATAGAAAGATTTATAAGATCATGTTATAAGAAGTTAATCTTTTAATTTGCTAAATCAAATGTGTTATCTTAAGAAAGTGAGAATCTATCAAATAAGAGCATCCATAGATCATTTCATTATCTCCTCTCCTTCTCCTGTTATTGCTGATAGAGGTTTTTATTCTAGTTAATTTATTGAAAATAGGCTGAGAAAATCTGCAAAGTCTGCTCTTGCTTTTTGAGTAGTTCCTTTATAAAGTGAAAAGGTTCTATTCTCTAAGAAAGTAAGATGCGTGATTGAGTAGGTTGATCAGCTTACTGCTTCTTTAGAGTCAAAGAAACTATATTCTTACCTTTAGTCAACTTAATATCTTTGGCTATTGAGTATTCTTCAATTTCAAGGTTTCATTGTTATAGGGATCATCTTGGGATTGATAGCTTTGAATCGTAGTT
>JH720298.1:1301886-1391144 GCA_000231825.2 Tetrahymena elliotti 4EA
TATGAAGAGATACCATATTTCTACCTTTAGTTAGCTATGATTTACTATTGAGTAGTCTTCTATTTCAAGGTTTCATTGTTATAGGGATCATCTTGAGTAGATAGCCTTAAATATTGGTAAATCTTTCATACTAAAAAAATAATGATTGAATTGACTTTTCTATTCATAAATTCTTAAGACTTCATCACCTCCTGCTAAACTACCTAAAGCTAAGCTAAGTCCATAAAACAAACCTCTGAAAGAAATAATAACAAAATTAATGATATTCATAAATCAAGAAAAAAAAATCAAATTAAAATTCAAAAAAAATTAAAAAATCGTAACGAATAAATCAATTGAAAAAAAACAAAATAAAAGAAAAAAGATATGAATATCATTAAAAATAATAATAGATAAATAATAGCCAAATATATGTGTGTTTCTGCTGCTGATAGTGATTGATGCTTCTGTTAGCTCTTCATTTGTAAGATCTTTTGACAAGCTAGACAATCAATAAGAAGATGATTGTTATCTTGAATCTTCTTTGCTACAAATGTCTATAGTTAACATCTCTATAGAAGGTGAAAAGCCTAGAAGAGTACAAGTGCAGAAGTTTGAATATTGAGAAGGCTCTTATGTTTGAGAGGTTTATTGTGGGATCGCTTTGAATGCAGTTTTCTTCTGCAGTAAAGCATGAGAGTTAAAAGAGGTAACTGAGCTAGTGGAATCTTTGAGGAATCTTTTAGAGATATTTGTGAAGGATGCTGGCAATGCTTAGAGATTTGTAGAGCGAATGGCAGGGATATCGCAATCACCAGGATTAAGAAGTATCTGAGATATCTGTGGAAGCTTAGAAAAGTTGAAGTTTTGTTTTCTTTCTTTTCATAATTTTTGGGATACTTGAATTGATTATGGGGCTGAGACTTAGTATTTGTGGAAGCTTTTGTTTTAGAATACTTCTTTGGTGAACCGTTAAAGAAAAAAGAGGTTCGTTCTGGCCTTTTTTTATCTTTTTCCCAGACAGATCTCAAGTGTTATCAGTAGCTGGATCTTTGAAGGAAAAAAGATGAATCATTGAGGAATACTTGTAAAGGAATCTCTTTTTTGTTGGTTCTTCTTAATTTTTCATTCTGAGGTATAAGGAAATTCTGTTGGCTATTTATTCTAAGAGATAGCTACTACCCATGCTCTGTCTAAAATCTTCGATTGAATCTAACTTCAAAGTCTTCTTTCTTCTCAGCGAGCTAGTTAAATTATTTATAATTTTATTTTTAAAACTTTTTTTTATCAAAAGGATTGCTATTTTTTAAACTACCATAATAAAAATTGCTATAAAACTAAAATTGAAGTAAGTTTTTTCTTTCGATTTGTTTTTCTTTTATCAAATAGCGTTCGATTTCAAAAATGCCGATTTTTGATTCGAATTTTAGACAATGCTGTTTAAGATTGTATGTGTAATGTGAAAGTAAGTTTTAATTTTAGTGTTCCAAAGTTGCTGGAGAAACATATAATCGTAAGTATCCTTAACCTTAATGTTATGTGACCAATAAGATTATATGTCCAGGGACAGGAACTACTCCTGGTAAGTATTTCTTTTTTCAATTTTTATTTACAACTGTTTTCAAAATGAAAATACATAGACTGTCGAATCAGTATAACTGGTAATTCTATATTAAAAACCCAAAAAAAGGTGTTAATAGCTTATAAAATTTTTTAATAAGCTTGCCATATATATTATTGTATTAACCCAAGCTAGTCATCCTCTCTAAGATCACTTCTTAATTGAGTTGCTTTGCTATGCTGTGCTAAAAGTAAAAACCCCCTCATCTTATCTATACATTTATTTATTAAATGTATAGATGAAGTAACATTGCTTTAAAATATGAATTTTTTGATACTCTTCTTTACTTTTTTAAAAATTAGATACAAGACTACTTGATAGATCTTCTTTTCATCCAATCTTTCTTTCCCATCCTTATGCTGCACCAAAAAAAACTATTGTACAAGCCTATATTTTTTGATATAGGCTTGGTGTAACATTATTTTTTCAATGAATTAATTACTCTCTCTTATTTTATAAAAAAGGAAATCAAGACAAAATGGACAAGACATGAGACAACAATTAATTATTATAAAATAAATTATATTAGTTGCTAAAAGCATTCGTGTTTTATATTCAGAGGGTATTTGGGGAGGGACGATTGTTATCAGTGACTTAGTTAGGCAGATGCAGGGAAGAACACACATTATCTATTGGAAAATAAATCAAGTTTTTTAAATTAAGTTTTTTAATCCACAGAGTCAACAGTAAAATCCGTTTCGCGGAACCGAACCTGTCTGATAGATAAAAAGTATTCCCTAAATCCACAACTATCTTGTAGTCATTCTTACAAACGTCGAAATTGTATGTATCCACCTCGAATGTATTTCTTCAGTCCTCCCCTCTTTTTCTATTTGTTTTCTTTTTTTCTTTTTATTTTATTAATTTATGTTTGTCATTCATAATTCATTTTTATGAGTTATGAATGTTGTCCCTTTTAATAAAGGATTCGCAAAAGATAAAGCCCATCAAAATTGTTCACCGATTATGCGAATCCTTTATATAGTTCCGCCCACAAAATCACCATACCGCCCATCAAAAAAACAGAGTTCACCTTACCTCCCATCGTATAGACGTGCAAAAATCCTGAAGCCAAATATTTTTTAAAAAAGCCCTCCTTGAATTATATATTAACCTATTTTTTAATAAAAATATTTTTTAAAAAATTTTAAGTCCTTTACACAGGCCTCGCATTATATCTCGCATATTTTTTAATAAATAAATTATCAAAATCAATTTTAATTTTAAAAATCAATCAATAAATAAATATTTTTAAGTCCTTACATGGCTCTCTCGCATTATATCTCAATATTAATTTTAATAAATGAAATAAGATTAAAAAATAAACAAATAAATAAAAAATAAGATTAAAAAAACTAATAGAATAAAAAATAAAAACTAAGAAATTAAGATAAAAAAACTAAGAAAAATCTAAGAGAAAAAAAACAAAAGAGAAAAAAATAAAAGAACCAAAAAAACAAAGAGCAAAAAAAGCAAACAAACAAAAGAGATTAAAAGAAAAACAAAAAAGATTAAAAAAGTCAACACAAAAAAACAAAAAAAAGAAATCAAAAAAAATAATAATTAATTAAAACAAAAAAAAGATTAAAAAAGAAAAAAAAGAAAGAAAGAAAAAAGAAAACAAAAAGAAAAGGAATAAATTAAAATCAAACAACATAAAAAACAAATTTCCAAAAGTAATCAAGCATGCTAAATTTTTTTTTGAATTTAATTAAATTTAATTAAAAAATACCAAAAATATTAATTTTCATTCAAATTCACCAAATCTCTCAAGAGAAGTACAAAAAAATATCAAAATAACAAAATCAAAGCAAAATTACATACAAAAATACTAGAAAGATTTTTCTCCATTTTTAATTTAAAATCAATCTAAAATTACATAAAAAAGTTAAATTAACTAATAGTTACTCTTCCAAAAAAGAACTAACAAAAATTATAAAATGATTTACTCATTGTGTTTCCAAATTTTTTAATCTTTGTTTAATTATAATAATTTTACATTATCAACTATTGATAACTGCACAAATCTAAAAATATTAAATTAAAAAATTTAGGTTTCTATTTGTGAGACCAAAATTGACTTTTAATAATCTAAGAATTTATCTTAAAAAAACAAATTAAATGATCATTTACAAACACCAACATTGATTTACAATAAAATTTAAAGGAAAAGCTAAATAAAATTATTTAAAAATAATAAAATTTTGGATATTGAATAGACAAAAAAACTAAATAGTAAAATCTACTTTAAAATTATATAAATCATTATTAATAGTTTATTAAATTAAAAGATGATTCAATTTCCTAAAAATTAAAAATTTTTTTCAAAGAATTTAAATCTATTTTTATATCAAAATCACAAAGACATTTAAAATTAGATAAATCAATTTGAAATATTAAAATTATTTTTGTTATATTTATCATCTAAATCAAATTTTAAAATCATTTTTTTTGATAAGTATTTTTGAGTTTTAGCTTTTTAAATCGAATTACAAATAAAATTCAAATTGCTTTAATTTTTTGAGTATTTTTAGAGACCTAATCTTTTTAATTTAGAGCTCTAATTTGAATAAAATAAGTAAAATTCTACAAAAAATAAATAAAATTGATAAAAATTATTTTTTAAAGATTCGTTTAATTGAACAAATTTATTAATCTTCACAAAATATACTATGGTTTACGACTTGAATAAAGATAAGAGTATTAATTGAATTATGAATTTTATCTTCATTAATATTGAGAGATTAGTCAACTCTGTAGCTTTTGGAAAAAGCAAATAGTGTTAAAAAAAAGTAAATAAATTCCTCATTAAACATTTTGTTTTAATTTATTCTTTAATATTGCTTAAAAAAATTTAATGAAAATTAAAATGGCTTTAATTAAAAGCGAATAATAGACTTAAAAATAATTATAATAATAAATAACTCGAATACATTTCAAAATTTAGTTAGAAATCCTTATTGTATTATGCTTAGCCTTAGAAATTAATTATTTATTTGTTTTAATTCATTCATAATAAAAAGGAGGTTGCTTGAAAATTAAAAAGAAGTAAAAAAGATTTGTTGAATGTAGATTATATATAAAAGAATAAATAAAATAATAAATTATACAAAATAAAAAATGACATAACAATTATTAATTATATGATTAATTGATAATTTTGTTTAGTATTTATTTCTAATTAATAAACAAAAATTTAGTTGATAAAATTTTAATTAAGTTCATTCTTCAAAAAGGAGGATTTATATTTTATTATTTTTTTATCAAAAGTTAATTTCTTTGTCTTTGCTATCAATATTATTTTCACTTCCTTCATTAGATTATATATTTTGTTAAACAGTTAGTGCATTTTATTTTCTTTTGTTATCATCAGGTTCTTAAACTCTATTATCTACAAAAGGATCTTGCAACTCGATATTGTTTCTGTCTTCTAACCCGTTTGGTTATTTTGGAGGGTATGGACTCTTGCCATTGATATATTATCTAACTTTACCCATGAATCTATTTTATGGTTAGAGATTTGTAGGTAATTCACTTCTTTCAACCTATTTATTTAAAAAGAATTAAGAAATATCTTTTATTTATCTAATGTTTAAATTCGTACAACAGGTGGTTCTTCAAATTCAATATTTCTCTTGAGAAATTCAATCCATGTTTCACGAGGGTCAATAACAGGATCAACTAATTCAGGTTCTTTTCAAATAAAAAGAAGATTTTTATAATTGTATTAAAAAATAATAATTACTTGGAGGTCTTTTAAAGAAATTAGGACAAGATTCAAATGGAATTCTTGCTTTTAAATGATCTAAAAATTATTCATAATTGCAATAGTTTAAAAATTTTCCTTCTGCTCCCTTCTAATAAACTTCAGCTGATTGTAAACTTCTAAATAATTTCAATAAAATAAATGAGCACTTAAAAGAGATCTTTGATTTGAATCAATAAGTAAGTAAGTAAATGAATGAATGAGTGAATTACTCTAATTAAGTAAGATCTAAAGAAAGTAAGTACAAGCACATTTCATATTAACCGGTAACGATAGCAAATTCAAGTGCAGTAAAATCTTTATAAATTAACAAACAAATAAGCAAATTATAAAAACTAACTAAATTTCTTCTTCGAATTTCAAATATATTATCTTAAATTCAAAGTTAATCGTTTATTTTAATTTTACTTTGATTGTCTTCAGATCTTTAAAGGACTTGTGCACCATGATCAATTAAGATTTTAGCTACTTCTATATGCCCTCTTTTAGCTGCCCACATCAAAGGAGTAATTCCTTTTGATGCTGTATTATTTACTTTACTACCCATCTTTATTTATAATATAAATTGCTTATCATAAATTGCAACTAAAATGTGATTAATCCTTACTCCTAAAATTAATTTAACTAATTTTTAGTCATTTCTCCAAACACTTCTTGACAATGCTGTGTTCTAACAATCATCTGTTATTGAAGCGTTAAGCAATTCAGGATTTTGCTAATTTACAAAAAAAAATGATGAAAAATCAAAAAAATATTTTCTTCTCCAAAACTTGAAAAAAAAGAAGCAAAAAAATACTTTAATGATCATAGCTACTTTAGCTTCATCAGATTGTTCTACCGCTTCATACAATAATTCTTTAACATTATTGGCTCCCATTTTTTAGATAATGCTTTTATCTTTTTATAGTTGTTGTGTATTTTTTAACTTAAAATGAAAATAGTTAATTAACTTTTAATTTATGCAAACAGATGTTAATTATTTTACAATTTAAATTTGCTTTTTTGATAAAAATTTAGTTAATCAACTGCAGAGCTTTTTTTAGGCTGTATTAAAAAATCTGATAAACAAATAATTCAAATATTAATTATATCTATTACAAAATTTGAAATAGAAAGATAATTCCCCTGACAACCAGCTAATTTCTAGCCTGAAAATACAAAAACTTAACTGAAAATAACAGAATGTTAAACATGTTTAATTTAAATTAATTTGCACTATACTAACTCTCGAAATCCACCTTGCAGTTATGAATTCACTTAAATTTTCTAAATTTACGTTTGTATCTTCAATAGTATTTGTTAATTTAGATAAGTAAACAAATTTTCATTCATTTTAGAAATAATTAATTTAAAGAATCCCAAAAACTTTTGATATTTTAAATGTTAACAAAATTTCTTGTTGAACGAACAATAGAAATAATTAATTAATTTTTGATGAAAAGAATTACAAAATGTATCTTGATATTATGAAATAGGCTCATTCTTAAAATTTAATGATTATTTATTTACTAATAATCTATTCAAATATTTTAAGCTTATTTCAATTATCAAATCTAATAAATTCAATTGATTTTTAATTTTTATTTTTTAATTGAAAATAATATTCTAGTTCTTTCATTCTAATAAAAAAAGAAGATATAAAAGAGTAAAAATCTATTTAATAATTTACTACATAATTAATATTCCTATTAGACTTAAGAGACAAAATATCATTTAAATTTTTTAATTATATCATGGAGTAATCAAATAATTAATATATATATTTAAGTTTGCTGCTAAATATTTGAAAAAAATATTAAACGATAAATAAAAAAGTTTTACTAGTGGAATAAAAAATACAAATACTCCAGGTTTCAAAAAATATTTTTTACCTTTAAGAAAATTATTAGCGATAATTATATTTAAAATTCAAAACCATTATGAAGTCAGTATCTCTGTTAATTTATGGATTATTTCAAAAAATTTAAAAAACTTTTTAACTTAATTTTTTGTTTTAAATTTTGATTTTGATTTAACTAATAAAGAGTTTGTTTTTTCTGAAGAATAAATTTGATAAACAAGAAATATGAATTAAATATTTCCAATCTTATTTTTGTTTACTTTCTCTGAAAAAATAAGTAATCAAGAATAAACTAATTAGAAATAAAGGTAAAGAAGTCTGATACGAATGGAGTTGAAAAGACTTATTGAATGAATTAAAAAAGAAGCTGGAAATGATGATAAATAAAAAAGTAGAATTAAAAGTGATTATATACAAATAAGTAATATTTTTAAATATAGAAATAGGAGAGTAAATTAATTTATTTGGTTTGTTAAAAATTTTATTTTTTTATATTTTAAATAGATTTCTTTATTAATTTTTATCAATCAATATTTTTCAGATATTCTCTTTTAGCTTAATTTTAAAAATGAATAATTGTTAACAATGAGTATTATTCAATTATATTATTAGACTGGTTTGTTTGCTTTTAATTTAGTTTGATTGAAATAGTGATTTGATTTATAAAGTACGTTGAAACATAATTAATTTGATGACAAGATCCTAATCTCCTAGCCAATTTTTATTCACATCTTATTTATTATATAAGAATTTTTTAATTTCAGAAAAAAAGATAAAATCAATTATCCAAATTTTCATCAAAATTTACTGTTTTTCTTAAAGAATTTAAGCAATATTTTAGTTCCATCCATAATTCCAAGCTCTCCTTAAAACATTCAAATTATACATATGCTTTGCAAAGATTAGTCATTATATTTTTAAATAAGAAGAGGAGAAAGTAGATCTTTTTAAAGAAAGAGAAAGATTTAAATAGACAAAAAACGAATGATTTAATAGATTGATAGATAGATCAATTTGCTTATTAATTATTAAATTCTTTCTACTCTCTTTTAAGTAATTTGATTTGATTTTAGCATTCCTCAAAAGAGAGAAACAAACTAATAAATCTCTTAATGAATAATTTGGGATTTTAGAATGAGTCTTTCAATTTTTTATAATTTAGATATTAATTTTAATTTTTTGATATTTAAAAGTTATTTGTTGTTGTTGTAGAAGAGCAATTAGAGTGATAAAATATTGTATAAATAAATAGAAGCTCCACAGAAGTGGCTAATTTTTAGTGTTTAAGTGCAAATATAATGATTTAATTTCTAGTTAGTAGGATCAATTTTAAGTTTCTGATTTTATGTCATCGTTTTATTCTATTTACTAATTCAAGTTGAAAGAAACTGATTTTATTTATGATTTGCTCTTCTTTTTTAGAGATTTTCTAGCATATTAAATTTCCTGAACTTAGATTTTAGGAGCAAAATTCATTTTCTAAAGTTAAGCTTATTTTTCTTCTGAAATATAAAGTGCATTGTAGACTGTATTTTCAAAAGTTGATTATAATAACTCATCCTCGTGAGGTTCAAATTAGTTTTTAAACTCAAAGAAGGAGTTCTTGAATTTTCTCCTTAATCTTTTACGTAACTTAGCATCTTCCTCACCAGCAATGAAGTTTATTTCATAAATTTCTTGAAGTTACTTATAAAAAAGGCGGTATTTGGCAATGATTGTAGAGAAGTAAACTTTAATTTTGATAAGTATTAAACCTAAACTTAAAACGATTCTCTCCATGAAAATGAGTAAAAACATCAAATATTCTTTTTAATCTATCGATGCATTCATTTCTTTCTAGTTATTTTGTAAAGCAGTCAAGCTATAATTCTCTGTTCCAATGAATTCGCTTAACATTTTATTAATTAGCTAGTTTGTAAATTTGGAATATATTACTTTCTATTATGTTGCTTTTTCTTTTACACTATTTTTTTGTTTAATTTAATAAATAAATATACTTTATCAAAACTACTTTGCTTCTTTGCTTGATTTTTTCTAATACAAAATTTACTATTTTATAGACATACCTACCTACATTCCTATCTTTCTATCTTAATTGAAATTATTAAATGAAAATAGATAGAGAGATAGATTCATTCGCTTATTAATTGATTGAAAGATAGATAAATCATATAATTATTAATTGATAGGTATAAATTATAAAAATTTTATTCTATTTAACTCTTTTTCTTATTATAGCATTTTAAAATTAAAAAACTTACGTAATAAACAAGTAGAGTGCGCATCGAGATTTGATCACCACTTAATTACAAAAAAATTAATTTTCAGTAAAGAAACAATTAAAAAATAATGCATTACATACATACATTCAAATTACTTTACTATTTTAAAAACTATTGATATTTAATCATCGTGTTCTAGTCTTTCATTTTAATTAATTAAATTAATAAATTCATCCTAACTTATTACATTTTTTTTTAGATAACAAGGAGGTAAAATACCAACCATTCATAATTTTCTTTAACACTCTTTAAATAAATTCAATCAAATATAAAATTAAGATTTCAAGCAATCAATCAATAGATTAATTCAAAAGAATAGTAAAATAATAAAATTAATCTAAACTAAAGAATTTTACCAAATTCAAAAAGATCTATAACAAAGAGCTTTATCCTAACTTAAAACTCATATTTCTAAATTGAAAATTGAGTTGTTAAGAGTAAGTTTACTCATGTACAATGAGTTAAGTGATATTTTATAAATAGTTAATTAGGTTTCTCAAAATAATTTAAATTGATCATATTTATTTATCGTCAATTTAGAATAATCTTATTTGTTTTAATCCTTTTTTTAAATAAATAAGTTCCAAAAATTTTTTTAATTATCAACTCATTAAGGCTTTATTATTTATATACAGATTGAAAAGATTTAGTCAGGGTTAATATTTTATCACCCTTAGATAGAACTTGAAAATGTTCTCTCTCTAAAATTTGAAATAAAAATTGGTTATATCATATTTTGATAAACTATTTATTTTTAGTGTTTATCTTCCTTCATCTTCTATATTTTTATTCATAATATTTACTTCATCCAACTCTATGATTTGATTCAGTCAGTCTGCATTTTTAAATTTTGAATATAATCGATCTAAAAATAATTTATCCTCCTTTATTTATGACAGATAATTGTATTTGCTTTATTTTTTAATTTATTGACAATTTGAATTAAAATAAATTTATCTTTCGTAATAGTTAATGAAATAAACGTATTTAATGCTTATTTAATACCATTTTTATTAGATATTATAAAAAAATAAGCTAGAATGTGTTATATAAAACAAATAAATATAAATAATTATAATTCAAATCATTTTCAGATCAAATTATTAGTAAATAAATAGTTTATTAATAAATGAATAAATAAGTCTTAATAGTTGATAGATTATATTAGACAGCTTGATTTAATTGACTATATTCAGTTTGTTTTTATTATAATCTTTTTTCAGAGGGCTTGATAGTTTTAATTGTTTGCATTATTTAAAGGCTACATTTCAGGATTTTATTGCTGCTGATTTAGTTGTTATTAATCTCCATTTTAAACGATTTACTGCTAGTTTAAATTGACATTATCTTCTCTTGTTATAACCACCATACCATAAAAAATACAAAACGTTAAGCACAATACAAAGAAAATTATAACGTATAGGATATAGTAAACAATTAAGAAGAATAGAGTGAGAGTGTATAATTTTCCACAATCAGAGTCTTTTGAAGAATTGAGACCCATTAAGCAAATATGGGAATATATAATGCAAGCATAGAATGAGTATTCTAAAAGATTTGAGAAGAATTTTTAGCCACATTATACTAAAATAATAGTAAAAAAGGAAAGTAAACCCATCAGAAAGCAAGAAAAAGCAGAAATTAAAGTCCAGCTTAAAAAGTTTTTGTTATCACAGTTTTCATGATAGTCAGGCTCATATCCGAATAAAATAAATAAAGAGCCAAACAAAATATTTACAAGGGTTACCATTAGAAAGAAAAACCTCCAATCTCTCTCATTAGCATACATCATGATGACTAATTAAATTATCAAGTTACTTCTATTTCTCTAATTAAATCTTTTTCTTTTATCAATATTATCATATCATTCTATGTAAATTAATTGATTTTTGATAATATCAAAGCAATACCTATTTAGAATCAATACATCTATTTATTTTTGATGATTAAACAAACCATCGTCTTAGTTTATACACATAAGTAAATTTCATTTATTTTACATCAAGATCTTTCTTATTATTTTAATTTAAAAACGAGTATTTTTAATGACTAAAGTTCTACAACCAAAATAATCAGAAATATGGTCTTTATTCTTTTTTCTCACATATAATTTTTTGAGGTAACTAAAAAATTGTTTGGCAAGTTCTTTATATTAAACATGTTCTTTTTTTCAACATATTTAACAGAGGAGGAGAGGGGAGCAACTAAAAAAAAAAATTTTGATCTATTAGAAATAACAAGAAGAATTATTAAAGATTTATAACTCAAATAATACTTCAAATTTTTATCAAACCCCCCTTAAATATTAAAACAATTATTTTTAAAATGCAATTAAATAATAAATTTATCAAATATGATTGGATAAAGGCATACAGTTTTATTACATACATAAAAGCATCTTTAAATATATCTTAAGTTGAGATTTTAATAGAATCTGAATAATATTTAATTTATTAAATCTTTAATATTCAGCTATCTAACACTCCATATAATTATACTCCTATTCTTTGATATTACTAAACTATTTATATGATTATTTAGTATAAAATTTAATATACTCATAATAACCAACAATAAAATAAATATGCAATTTGTAATAAAAGCAATAAATCCTAAAACATAAACTAATTTATTTAAATCTCCACATGCTTAGTCTTATTGCATCAAAGGGGCTAAATCACAAAAGCTAGTCATATGTAATAGCTCAATAAGATGACGAAAACATAAACACATTTCAAAGTTTTCTTTATTAGTGATTGAAAAGACAAATTATTTGGTGTATGAAAACACTATTACTCCAGCAAAAAGCAAAGTAAACAAGATAACACTACTATTAAAAAATTCTGACATCTCAAGCAATGTTTCTATTCAGATCATTAAGGAAATAATAATAAAGGAAACCTTAAGTTGTCTAGAAGACTACAAAAACCAGATTGATTCAGTGAAATTTTATTGATTCCATGAGAATATTGTATGTAAAGAAACAAAGATTTTTTTACTCCTAAAACCAATTTTTTTGTTTTGATAAAATTAATAATCATTAAAATACCTCAAAATATTAATACCAAATCTTTCTCTTAATCAATATTTAAAAAACTTTTTATCAAATTTTAAAAAGTCTACAATTTTAACACCCTCATAATTTGGCCATGTTTTTTATAGAGAATTTATGGTAATAAATAATTAAATAATCACTAGTTAAAATAATTTTTGGATTAAAAATATTAAAAACATTTTTTTGTACCTAAAACAATGTATTAATTAATATTATTTTAAGTAATAGTTTATTAAATCAAAAGTAATTTTAATTTAAATAAAAAAATAGATTAAATTACTCAAAAAACTTTCTCCTTAGATACAATAGCCAGAAAAACAATAATCCTACTTACTTTAATTCAAAGTCAAAATTTTCATTTTATAAATTTCAAATATCACTCATAATCATAAAATTCTTTCTATTTTAAAATTATGCAAATTCAAAATATTTTTATGTCATTTAAAATATATATTTTATGAAAAATTTTATTAAGATTCTTTTATTTACACTTATCATTTTTAATTCTATTTACACAGCTAATAATTTAGTTTAATCAAATGTATTAAAAAGAAATATTTACATTTAATTAAGCTTTTTTAAGAATTATGCTTATCGGTAAGTTAGCCCTCTTTTATTAATTATTAATTGTTTAAGTTGAGCATAAAAATTTCTGTTGAAGAATCTTAATCGTCTAAGGTCTTTTTAAAGAGAATTTAAATATAAATTTTAAAAAACTAATCAATCATTAATTAACTTTTTAAATTTTTGAATATTTTTTATCTTTAAATTATTTTATTATTAACTTAAAACAAGTAGATAATCTATGATATAATATGATTGAATCCTTATCAAATTTTACATTGTTAAATTATAAAATGAAAATCAATAAACAATATTAAAATAATAATCTTTAGTCTATTGTAAATATAATAATTTTATTTTGACAATTAGATGATAAAAATATAAAGTTACATTAAATATTTTAAAAGGAATAAATAGAAGTATAATTAATTAAATCTAAGGTTAATACTTTATATTAAAAAACGATAAAGACTCAAAACGATTTTAGAAATAAATATAATATTTTTTAATAGCTTGAATGAATCCTGTAAAAAATCAAATCAATGAGCATAGGATGTAGAGGCAAATGAAATGGAGATATATCCTGAATCGTTGCCAGTTTCACGTTTTGTGAAGATGCAATGATAAAGAGTGAATAATAGAACTAAGGCGACGAATGCAAAAATAACTATGTAGAAAACCATAGCTAATGTATGTAAGTCTCCACAAACTTTAGAATCCTTAAGTAACAAATAAACAGCGCAAACAAGAACAGCAATTGTTGTAAGAAAATCTACAACTATGTAAAATTAGAGGAATGATTTTCTAATTGTGAAATATGCTAAAATGTATTTAAGCACTAAAACAGCAACAACAACAAAGCAGACAATATATGTGTATTTACTCCAATTAAGGAAATCAGTAGCTCTACATCCATCATACCTAGTAGAATCCTTCAGGAAAATGTAAAAAAGGGCACCAAATATGGTGTAGAATATGCCCATAATGAAATTGCTGTAGTCTAGCCTGATAATCATTTTATAGAATTGAAAGATATTTCTTGCTTAGTAAAATCTATTAATAATTCTTAATTTAGAAATTAATTACAAGATAATCATCAAATAAATTGCACTGATTTATAGGCATTGGTAGAAAATAATTCAAATTATCCTTATCAATTATCTTAATATCCAAACAACTACTATTTTACTTGACATTCATTTATCAAGCTTCAATCTAATTTTTTATTTGAACAAAAACAGATATCATCTCAAAAACTTTTTTGAATTGTTATGAATGCAAAAATGAAATGAATCCAATAATTTTACTTTTTTGGAATATATTTTTTTTCTGCAAATCATAAATAAATTTTTTATTTTTTTAATTTATGGTTGATTTATCACTCAATTTGTCTTTAACCTTTACAAAATATTTTACATTTTTTCAATTTTTTAAAAAGTTAAAAAAAATCTAGACAGTTTATCAAATATAAAACAAAGCAGCACTTTTTGAAATGTTAAAATTTATTTGTGAACGATCCAAAAAAAAAAAATAAATAAATAAATGAATGTGATAAGCTATCTTTTTTTAAATTTTAATAAAATCTGAATTTTTTTTAATTAGATATTTGAAAGATAAAGCATAGTAAACATTTCTTTTGAATTTATGAAATGTTTTTTAGTTTGTTTTTTTTGAAATAAATTTTATTTTTTACTTAAAATTATTTTTTTTTACAAAATTAGGATGACATAAAAAGTTTTATTTTTAAAATTTGAAAAATACGAAATGAAATAATCAATATACCTATTTGGAATAGATAAATAATGGTAAAGGAATTAAAAATTATTGAATTTGAAAAATATTCCAAACATAAAAAAAATAATAAATTGAATCCAACATCTATAAATGACATATTAAAAATTAATCTCTCAGTCTTAATTTAAATTATTCCAAATTCAATATCCTTCATTTTTGATTGTTTGCACTCTCTAGATATTAAATTAAAAAACGAGCTTAAAACGGTCAAAAATTGATCGAAAGATATTTGTAAACAAACAATTATGTTTTGATTGATTATTGATCATTTAGTTAGTCAATCAATCAATTAGTATAAGGATATAGAATTGAATTCAAAGGCCTCATAATTCTTGATTTTAAATATCTACTTATTAATTTCTATTGATTGGTTAGTATTCTTCGTCATCCTTTGCAGCATATGCAGAAGCAAATAGTCCAGCGCATAAGAGACAAGTGCAACAAGTAACTAAAACAGCAATACCAATACTAACATAGACAAGGATGTAGAAAACCATAGCTAAAACATGTAAACTACCGCAGTCTGTGTTATCAGTAGCAGTTAAACCAATGGTACAGATGAGGATAACGATGCCACCAATAGTATCTAAGGCACTCCATAATTCAGGATATTTTTAAGTAATCTTGCAAGTGTAGAGCAAAATCTTGAGAACAGCAACACCAACTAATGTATATAAAACAATCATAGTTAACTTATTCCAATCAATAAACGAGCTATCTTGGCAATTTGAGTACCTTTCTGGATCAGTTGAATAGTAATGAAACAATCCACCAAAAATACCATAGATGATAACTATGATAATATCCTTATGCCATTGAGGCTCGTTTGATCTTTATAATCTTTAATTAAATTGTTATTATTATTACTATTATTGTTAATCCATTTCAATTAATTAGGTTTTATCTCTATTAATTCTAATAATTTATTTGTTATTTATTAATTCAATTAAGTATCTCTATATTCCTAATTTTAATAATTTTAGTGACTAACTAATCAAATAAGAATATTCAATCTGATACTATCTTATGTTCTTCTCTTAATAATTGTTTATTTTATCATTTTAAGAAAACATATTAATATTTTAAAGACTCAATCAGCCTATTCTCAATACTATTATTAATAAGGACTATCTTACTCCAATTTAGCCTAATAAATATAATCTAAACAAACTTAAAATAAAACAATATTTATTTCATAAAAATAAAAGTTCTTATGCTATCTATTTAATAATTTAGGTAAGTTTCTAATTTTTCAAAATTACCTTTTTCAGCTATTATTTAGTGTTGTTATATCACTTCAATTAATTTCTATTTTAACACATATAAATAGTTAATTCAAATATCATCAATCTTTCTAAAATTTGAAAAATATCTTTGAGAATAGTCATTATTGGATGACCAAAAAAATGCCAATATCTCAAAAAATGTGATCTGATATATTTAAATTTAAATACAAATTAAAAAAAATAAATATGATTTTAAGAATTTTTAATTCAAAAATTTGTTAACTTATACACACACTATTGAGAAGTATTTTGGTTGAAATTATAATTAATTTCATGTTTTGGATTTCTTTTGAAAGAATTTAAAATTAATGACAAATTATTATTTATTTAAGTAATTTTTAATTTATTAAAGTAAAAATACATTTGAGACTAAAATAACTTTAAATAAAATTATTATAAAAATTGTTATTTTTCATAAATTATCTATTTAGTAGATATTTGTTTATTGTAAGAAAATAAATTGATTGATTAAATTAGTATTGAGATATTTGTTTATGTTAAAGAAACAAATTTATAAAATATTCACTCACTCTTTGACTTTACTAATAATAAATGAGTAATTTATTGAGTGGTGAATAAAGAGGAAGTTTTAAATAATACATAAAAATGGTGATATTTTGATAAAATAGTAGCTTTTATTTAAATATTTTATTGATGAAGTTATGAATAATGAGATTATGATTATATAATTACTAATTAATTAAGTGGTGAAAATATTTACAAAGTACTTAATAAATTAAAAATAATTTAAGATGAGGTATTTATTTGATAAAAGGAAAATTTGTGATTAGTTAGTTAGTTGGTTGTTTGTTTGTTTGCTTGTCTGTTTATTAGTTAGCTAGTTAGTTTTAATAATTAAAATAATTAACTTTCTAGTAATTATTTTGTGAGTTTGCTAATGGATTTAGCAAGTTATTAATTTTAATAATTTTTTATGAATTTGGTTGGTTATTTAGTCAATCATCCAGATCTTTAAGAATATTATTCAAAGAAAGATGCTCAGATTATTATTCTTTTTCTCTTGTTTTATTTGTATAGGTCTAATTATTTGTTTGTGTTTTGCTTGTCTAGCTTTTATTTGTTTACGTTAGTTAATCAAACTATTGATGTAGTTTTGGTTTTTTTTCTTTCTCTTCTGAATCGTTTTCATTTAAGTTAGAATTCATTTTTTCTAGTTCAAGCAGAATTTCAATGTCACTTTTATTCTCGTTGATGTCTATTATTGCATTATTAAACACTTTATTTTTATTGCTTTCCACATCATTTTCTATTGAACAAAAGTAAGTGTTTGTTGGTCTTCTTATGTTTTCATCATTTTAGTTATTTTGTGCTTGTGCTATATTTTTATCTATTAGCAGCTGCTGCTGATCTAGTTTTTTCTAATCTGTATTATCAATTTGAAAATCTGACCAATTTTACACAAACGAGCCATTTTACTACTTGCTTATTTTCGATGGTGTATCTCTGCCTGATTTTTTAATAGTAGAAATATCATCAGGAATTACTAATTTTAATTACAAAAATATTAATTAGCAAATAAAAAAGCTACACATCATATGAATAAAAAATGATTTTGACTCTATCTTTTCTTTGAATAATTCTTTCTCTACTAAATGTTTAAATAATCCTTAAAATGTTTACTTATTTCTGAGTTTTTTTCTTTTTATTTGCAGGTTTAACAAGGTCCCATTTCTTTTTATTTATGGATTTCAAAAATTAATAAGTAAGAATATAAATGTATTTATGTGTATGTTATAATAAACCAGTCTTCATAATTCTTTAATAATTAAAAAGATTATTTTTGATAATTTTTTTTAATTTCTTGAAGATCCACTCTAATTTCATCAAAATAAACCTAATTTATAAATTACCTTTACATTTAGTAATCAATTATTCTTCTTCCTTTTTCCTTCTCCTTTGATAAGCAGTAAGCTATATTTTCCTCCCTCCAATCAAAATACCATTTAGATTTTTAAAAAATCAACATAGAATATAATACTTTTTCTAGCTCAGATTGATTCCTACTTTATTTAATAAACAAAGTCTTTTTTTATCTCTTTTAATTAATTATGCTTAAATTAATTATTATTGTTAACAGTTTTCAAAAGAAAATATGAAATGTAGATTATTATCAGAGGGATATTAATAAATTTAAATAATTTATTAATTATTGTAATTTCAATTAATAGAATAATAATATCTGAATTCTGTTATAATTTATTTAATATCTTTTCTAAATTCTTCAAATCGACTAATTATTAAACAACTATTTTTTTAATTACTTTTTATTTAATTAGCAAAATATTACCTCACATTCTCTTATTAAGTAACTTAAAACAAAAATAAATTGTTTTGTGAAATTGATCAGTTATTCAGGTTTGTTGATAATTTTGAGTTTAAAAAATTATTTTTTTATGAATACTTGAAGCTGCAGTAAATATGATCAAATTTTTATTTTTTTAATTTATAACTTGTTATTTGTGATGATATATATTAATTTTAATTAATTCAAACTAAAACCTTAAATTATATTTAGTAATTCATACTTCAGCATTATGCTTTATCTTAAATTAAAAAATAACTAAATTCAAATAAAAGATAAGATATTGAGGTTTGTTATTATGTTTGGTTAATTTTATTAATTTTTTATATGTCAATTTATTTGCTTTTATTTGAATTGAAATAAAAATCTTCAATCAATTATGAATAAGAAGATTTCTATAATAGATAAATCATATTTCAGTCTACTTGTGAAACTTAGATTTTTGAAATTTTGTGTATTGTTAAGAAAATTCATTAAATATGCAAAGTGAATATATAAAACCTAGTCATTAATTTATCTTAAGAAACTTAAGAAAGAATGTAAAAAGCTTATAAAAAATATCAACTAAGATAAAATGAATGAATTAAGATAATTTATTAAATAACAAAACATAATAAATTGATTGATTGTTAGAGATGCATTTATTCAATCATTCATTCATTTTTTTTACTTGCATTATTTAATTAACTTATTGAAGGAAAGAATCATCAAAGCATATTCTTTATTAAAATTAAATAGGAAACATAAGTAGAATTATTAGTTAGTGGGAATTAATAACAAAGCAAAAATTGAAAAAAGTAGACTCAATTATTCATTCATATATTTTTGAAATAATAATAATAATTAATTAATTAGCTGTTGGTAGGAATTAAAGTAGTTATTGCAAGATAAAAAAACAAGCAACTATATAACAAATTAGAAAGGTAGAAATCAGCTCCATTTTACAGAAATATTAAATATGTCCAAATCAAGATATTCAGAGTTATCCAGAGCCAGTTAAAAAACTTAATAGCTCATGGAAGAAATCAGCTCTATGAATGAATCAAGGTATTCGTTTATTAGCTTTTATTTTCATAAAAATATAAATGCTATTCATTGAATTAAAAATCATCAAAACATTTTAAGAAAGTTTTATTTACAAAATTATATATTATCTTAAAGATTAGTTAAAGCTTAAGGAGCTATTGATGCTAATACACTTTACAATATATGGGCTTCTTTAGGTAACAATTAAAAGCTCAATATCTTATCTAAATATAACTTTAATCATAATAGGTAGTCTAATTTCTAAAACATTAAAGCTTGGTAGAGCTTTGCAAATTCAAAAATTTGGGACATTTACATTTTCATATCCAGAAATAGATTTAAAGGTAAAAAATAAATATTTAAAAGAATTATGTATGGTATTATTTATCCTTTATCATTAAAATGTTTGTTGAGACAGTTTCTTTGTTGATATTTTTTAAGTAGAAATAAATAATTGTGTAATTCAATTAAAATAAATTTATAGCACACTACGAATGCAGACAGTAGAAATTCTGAAAATAGAGAACCCGTTTTTATTATTTCTAAAGAATTCGCTTAAGGAGCAGATATTAAAAGTGGTGTTTTTAGAGAAAAAGGTTTAAGGCCATTCTATTTAACTGGCTTAAACGGAAATATCTAGATGACTTAGCTCTCTTTTACTGAGCTAGGAAATGCATCTAAAACAGATAAGGATACTGCTTATTTAGCTATCCAGAGGATTAAATACAGATTAGAATAGCTTGTTAAATAGGTTAGTTATTTTTTATTTTTATTCAATAAAGTACTGAATATTTTTACTTTATAGAATACTAATTAAAATGAAGCTATTATTTTAGAGATACCTTGTGTAGGCACTTTTATGATTAAAAATGGTATATGTGCTGTTAATTTTAGTGAATTTCTTGTAGTGCAACTCCAAGTAATATTAAAGTATTCAAAAGAAATATTTTCTAATATTTTTATTAAATTATTCAAAGGGAATATTCAAAGAAACTATTGACTAAAGAAGAAGTAAAACCAGTAACTTGACTTCATTAAAGCTTTAATAACTTGTATGACAAACAAACAAATAAACTAATAGATATATTAAATTAATTTTGAATTTTATCAAAATAAATAGGAAGAAAGCTATAAAAATTTAGATGAAGGAGCTAAATAATGGCTAGGAAAAAATCTAAACATTGATGCAGACAAAGATTGGAAAAGAAAAATATTTTTTGCTAAAACACCTGATGCACTTTCAATTAAAAATGATGATATTGTATCATAATTTTAAAGGTCATCTTGCTCAACTCTTTTTGGTACTGTTGGAAATAAAGCATATAAGTAATATTTTAGATTTTATTTTTTATTTACTGACTAATGTTATTTTATATCAAGACCTAAGAGATTTTTTACAGAAAAACCAGAAAAGTTTAAAACAGAAGCCGATCATCAAAATTAAAGCAATTAACAAAAAGAGAATATTTCTCAAGAAATTACTAACATATAAATATATAAACAATTCCAAAGTTTTATCAAAAGCAAGTTTATGAGTTCTGAAGGAGTAAAGAGATTACTTATATCAATTATAATTCAAATAAAAATCAATTTTAATTTTTCTTTTAATAATAGACATTTAAGTTAATCATCAATGAAGGAGCAGAAAATCAACCTATTAAAAATCTAATGATTGATCAAGCAATATTTAAGTCTGCTTTACAAAAAATTAACTTTTAAATTTCTGATTAAGATTTAGAGCAGCTTTTCAAGCAATTAGATAATAAAAAAGATGGAATTATAGATTAAGAAGAATGGAATTCACATTTTACTTTTGAAAGTTAATATTCTTAATTTTTTCTTTCTTCTCTTTGCCCAATTATTTAAAATTTAGCAAACGAAATCATAATAGATACATTTTTTATTTATGCTCTTAAATTATCAAAATAATGAAAAATTGTATTAAAAAATATAAATTAGTACCTCTTTTGATATTTTAATGGATATTTAATTATATTTTTATTTTAAAGGACAGCCTTAAGAATGGATTTAACAAATAAAGAATAGAGAAAATTTAAATTAATAAGAATTGATGAAAAATATGGGAATAAATAAAAATAAATTAGAATTATCTTACTAAGATGTTGTTATTTGCATTAAAAGGCTTATGAATTGTAAATTAAATGAAGCTGATAAAATAACTAAATACATCTTAAAAGAGAAACAATCAATTACAGTTAAAAAACTGATTTAGATTTTTATTAACTAAAATAATAATTCTCTTACATAAATTAATGAGTAAGAAATTTTGAAAGATGATTCGGATACTATGTAAAATGGCTCGAAAGTTTTTGACAAGAAAAAGAATTCAAGTAATTTTTATTAAATTCTTTAATGAAATATTCATTTTTAAATTTAAAAAAGAAAATAATGGAGAAAATTCTGCTGAGTGGCTAATGGAAATGTATAAAAAAATAAAAAGAAATTTGAATTCAAGGACTGATAAAGATGTTTTACAGAATAAACTATAACAAATGGATGCTCATAATAGAGGATATTTGGATATGATCAATTTTAGTAGCTGTTTACTTTAATGTAAATTAGGGCTTACCCCCTAAGAGATAGATAAAATTAGTTAACTAATTGATAAATCAGATGGTTATCTTCACATTGATTATTCTAAATTCTTACAAAGAATAGACAATTCTTTAAAGATTCAAAATTCTAAAGAAGGACTGGATTATATTGCTAATTAAATCTAAAATTATATTAAAGTAAACAGCAATAATGATATTCAGAAGTTTTTGCATAAAATTAAGTTAACCACCCAACAAAACAAAACCAATTAAAACTCTGAAGGAATACTTTCATCTAACTTTATCAAAGGCTTATAGCAACTCTTATTTTAGAAAGATCCTCAAATAATAGCTAACTGTTGTGACATAATTGATATAGATAAAGATGGTTTTATAGACAAATTTGATCTTGAAACCTTTCTTAATAGGTATTCTTACATATAATCTTCTATAGGCCATAACGATTTTGCCTCTTCAGAGTAATATCTATCTTTAATTTAAAACATTTTAATTATTTTTAAGATATTGAATTAAAAATTACAAATAATGAAAATTAACATTTACTGTATCGCCACCATCCCATCCTGAATATGTTAACTTGTTATCTTTTAATTTTTGGTTTAAAGAAAAAGAAGCTTTTTTATTTTTTATTTTTGTTGACAAGGTTAAATTAAAAATTTAAGTGAAATAAAAATATTTTGAAGATTTAAATTTTAATTTAAAGAAAGATAATAAGTAAGTTTATTTTATTTTTTATTTTAGAAACAGTTTCACAAAAAACTAAGAAAATTACAGAGTGTTTCCAACTCAAGAACTAAAAACTGAGTAGTTAGAGAGGATTATTAGAGATTTAAAAAATCACTTAATCGAAAGAAAGATTTCTCTTTATGATAGTTTCAAATGTTTAGATAGTAATAATGATGGTTTCATTACTATTTCTGAAATGAATGAGAATATGCACAAAAATTTATAATTTTAATTGAGTTAGTTAGCAATAAATGGACTGTTTTCTTACTTAGATTATTTGAGAATAGGGATGTTTGATTACTCTAGGTGGCATTAAGTATTATCTCGTATCATTTTACAGAAAGAACCTTTGATAAGTGATAACTTTGATTACTAATACCAACTTATCAAGTAAATTTAAGAATGGTTTGCTGCTGAAAGTAATTTCTTTATTTTTTAAATTTATTTTTTCAATGCGAATTAAAATAAATAAAAAATTAAGATATGAGTTAGTTGGATGCTTTTAGGATAGCAGATAAGGATTTTGATGGTTATGTTAACAAAGAAGATTTAAGGAAATTTCTATTAGAAAATGTGAATGTAAGCACAAAAGATTTAACAGCATAAAATTTAGATAGACTTTTTAAGCTTATTGACAGATCAAAGAAAAACAATATTGATCGAAATGATTTTATTGTCCTGATTGATCCAAAGAACTAAATCAGTTAAATAAGTTAGAAGAGCTTAAGATCATTCAAATCAATTGGTCGATACCTAACTGTTTCTGATTCTATAAAAACAAGCGAATCTAATAGCTTTGAACCTGATAACTAAAATTGGATTAAAAATTGCTTGCAACAAATTTCTATTTATTTTTCTAAACAGGAAAAGAATACCCAAGAATAGTTTGAGATCGTATCTGGCTTTAAGCCTTAGGTTACTTATTCAAGATTTATTAAATGGGTAGAATAATCTGATGCTCTAAATGGCTTTAATCTTACAGACAAGCTTTCTCAATAACTATTCTCTTATCTTGACCCTCATAAAAAAGGATTTATTACTATCAAAGATTGGAAAAATTGCTTGTCTAATTACTTAGGTAAATTTATTAAATTTTTAATTCCATTTAAAAATGATAATTTTTTAATTTTAGGATATGAAGAAGTTAAGTTGAAAGAAATCAAAGAAGCATTGCTGAGCAGCTTTAAATCTATTTTAGAAGGATTTAATTATCTATCAAACAACAAACTCACCATTAATTTTCTTAATTTTTCTAAAGCAATGAGCAATCTATTTCCAGGTCAGTATAATTCAACCACTAAATAAAAAATCTGGCTATAAATGATTTAACAAGTAGGAATTCATGTCTCTTTAGCTTTAAAAAGTACTATTGATTTCTAATAGTTTTGCTAAATTTTTGACTTAGATTCTAAAGACTAGCAGATTATCAGCAACTCTTTCAAACAAAAGTAAATATTTTTTATTTCAAATATGATTTTTTCAAATAATACAAATAATATTAAATAAATTATAAAATATTAAACATTTACTCTCTTAATAAATACAAATTATGCGTTTCTTATTTCATTCAACAAAAAATAGTAAGAATAAATATATTGGGATTTTATCATCAATATTAAAAACAAAAATTTTTTATTCTTTTTATAAATAAATAATTATCTTTTTTATTCTTTTTATAAATAAATAAATAATTATCTTTTTTATTCTTTTCCTTACTTATTTTGACAATTAAAAAAGATATTTTATTTCATGATTTTTTGATTAATCAATATCTATGTAATCAATCTATCATCATTCTTGAGAAATAATTTTTTTTCCCAATAAAGAAAATGAATGTAAGTTTATTTAACAAATAAGTTAAACTGAGTTATTGTTGGTAAAAACTAAATTTTAATATTATATTTAATTATTTGAAAGTAAAAATATTAAAATAATATTTTAGGCAATTTAAATCTTCAAATATTTCTAGCCTTTGTTCTAGCTCTTTTCCACCTGAGGAGAAAGTTTGCTATGATGATTGTGCTAAGGCATTCAAGAGAATGAAAAATTTACTATTCTTGAGTAATAAGAATGTTCTTTAGGAATTCTAAAAGGTAGACACTTCTGGTTTAGGTTATGTGAGTATCATAGAATTTAAGAATATTATACAGAATTTGAACTTAGGCTTGAGTGGATCAGATATAAATTTGATCATATAATTTATTGATCCGGCATCTTCTAAAGTTTGCAGCTATAAATAGTTCTTAAATAGCATAAAAATTGATAGCAATACAGAGTCTATTCTTAAGAGATCCAGCAATCGTATAGTAGCTTTAAGAAAGGCTCTATATGAATATATGATAACCCCAAAAGATGCTTTTAGACAAGTAAATTAACTATTAAAAAAATGAAAATGAAATTAATATTTATTTTATTTGAAAGGCTGATTCTACCAAAAAAGGTTTTATGAACTTCTAAGATTTCACCAAATTCATGGAATAGATTTAAACTCTTTCAAAATCAGAAGAAAACATTGGTTTTTAGGTTTTAAAAGATATCTTTGATTTTATAGATATCAAAGGTGATGGAATTATTGATCTTTAGGAATGGTTGACTTCTTTCATGAAATACGAAGTAAATTTATTTAATTAAAAATAAAAACTTAAAAAAAGATTAAATTCAATAAAAAATTAAACAAAGTTATATAAAAAATTAATAATTTGTATCATTAATTGATGAATTGGATTAAATTTATGATTTTTAAATTTAAATTTAATTATTTTTCAATGAAATTTTTAATTTTGACTTAATTTAGGACAGCAGAGTAAGAAGATTTGGATTTTCATCACATTCAAATTAAGAAGAGAGCTCAAAAGACAATTCAATAGATTTTAAAACAAAGGGGAATATATCTGTAAGAAATTTAAACTTGATTCAGCTAACTTCTCCAAACAAAACGATGATGGATTTCTTACCTAAAAAGATAGAGAATTTAAATAATAGATCTCATACAAAGACAAATACTACAGTAAAGAGTCTTTTAAATTAAAGTAGCAAGTAGGTAATGCATACGATTTAAGATTCTAAAATAATAAAGAGCATTAGTGATTACTATTCCCAAAATAGTGTTAATCCAACTTAATGGGAATAATCAAGTGAGTATGATAAAACTTAGATGACTATTGCAAGAAATAGAAAACTTCTTCTTTAGTAATTCTTGGAAGCTCATTAAACTATTACAGGAACTCAAGGAGAAAAATAGAAAAAAGAAATATAGCAAGTTGAGTAAAGAAACGAAGCAAAGAGTGTGTCTCCTTCTAAAAAGAGATCAATTTCTTTTCCAAAATTAGTTTCAAGTTAGACTTAATAAAGTTCTTTCTTGCCTACTCATATTGTCTAAAAAATTATCAATAACTTACTTGAATCTTAAAAAATATAAGTTCATAATAATTCTTGGTAAACACTTCTTGGCTTTGCAGAAAAGCAATAAGGATAAATTGATTTCAGATTCTTATTAGAAGTTTATAAGAACAAACTTATTCAACTGGAGGCCTATCCAAACCATCTTAATTAACCTTATTTTTAGCATGCATGAAACTAAATCATTTAAAAAATAAGACATAATTTTATAATAAAATCATGAATGAATAAAACTTTTACAAAAGAAATAATATAAAATAGTCTATCATATAGTAAAGTTGTATATTAAACAATACTTTGTTTGTTTGTTTCTTCTCACATCATTTTCAAATTTTTTTTATTTCAGCTTTCTTCGAGTTAATATTTTTACTTCAATGTATTAAAAATCAATTAAATATTGTAAATTCTTTATTTTTAACTTTATTTATTCTTCATCTGAAATATTTTTAAATCAAAAAATTAAAATTTTAGAAAAATATTTTTTGAAAATTGCTGGCTTGTTAAAATTGAAAGAAACAAAGTACTTAAATTTAAATTATGTTTAGTTGATATTTTATTTCATTTTGTTTATGAAAAAAGGGGTTTGTTTGATGAAATTAATCAATAAGGACAAACAATACAATAAAAATAAAGTTTTTAATAATTTTATTAAAAATAAAAATAAGATTTATCAATTAAAAATGTTAAATTAGAGTTGATTGTATTGATTTGAAAAATATAATTCAATCAATCAATTTTATTTATTTTTTTTATTCATAATTTGTTCATTTAAATTTTCAAAAAGAGCGCAAAAATTGAATGGGTGAAACTAATCATTAAATTTGTTCTATTAATAAATTTAATTTACTTTATGAGTTCTACTTTGCTTTCAGATTAAAGAATAAATTTATTTTATTTAACTTCTTTCTCTTTTTTAGATTTGAATTAGCTTTTTTTGTTTCTTTTGATTTGAAAGAAATTTTTTAAATAGCTTAATCTAATTTTTATTTTTGATAATGTAGAAATTATTAGAAGGTATTTATTTTTAAGGAAACTTTTATTAAAACTATTTTAAGAGAATTAAATATTTTGCATAAAGCATAAATGAGTTAAGTTAAAATACAAGTTATTGTTTTTCAAGATTTCATTTTGAATGTAAAATTTATAAAATAGTTGAAGACTAAGTGGTAGATAAATTCAAAAATAAAACATTCGTACAGACAGATAACTAAAAATTTGAATTTGGTTGGATATTATCATTCACCAAAATGAAATGCTATTTTTTTAATAAATATATAAGATGATAGTAAAAATAGTTGTTCTTAATTTGTCAGAAGTTGTTAACGAATATGTTAGCAATATATATAAAAAGGGCCATTTTAAACCTACATTTGTAGGTGATGTTATGAATGAGGTTTTTAAAAATAGTATGAAGTAACCTAGGTTAATGATCTCCATTTATGTAGCTATCTATCTATTTACATATGATATTTTTATTGCTAGTGTTTTGAATATATATCTTGTATTAAATAATATAATAAATAGAGATGGAGGAAACAAAAATGAATGAGAGAACAAAGAAATGAAGGGGAATAAATGAATAAAATGAATTAAATAATTCATTTATTTATATGAATGTATTTATGTATGAAGTGCATAAAAAAGTGGAGTATATAATGAAGGAGTTTGATATAGAGATGGAGAAGATGATATTAAAAATTAATAAATAAATAGATTATTAGGAATAAGAAAGAGGAATATATTGATTTTAATAATTTGAAGAAGGGAGAGAGTTAATAAATAGATAGATAGGTCACTCACTCAATAAGTGATAAGAAAAGAACAAGAAGAAGAAGAATAAGGAAAAATAAGAAAAGTAGCACTTAAAAATAATTGCTGGCAATTATAGGTGAATAAATCGAAGAGGAGCCTACAAAGAGTTTTTTAAGTAGTTATTAAACAAGGAAGAAGGTTAATCAGAGTTATCTGATCCAATTAATTCTCATTTTTTAAGAATTTAGAAGTAAAAATGTCTCGTTCTCGGCCAAGAACATTCCAATACACGCAAATTTTTCAAAGAATGACATCTTTTGATGAATTTGCGAAATTGGATAATAATAATATTAATTAAGATGTTCAAAATAGTCAGCATTCTTAATAGAATTATCAGGCTTAGGAGAATAGTCAAAATTTTAACAACAATCCAGCTTCATCCAATCACAATAGTTCATAGAATCCTCTCCTTGAAGTCTCTGCATCTGGTAAAATCAATTCTTAGTTATAAGAAAATCCTATAACTCCTTTGAATCCTTCTAATTAAAACGCTGCTGCATCTGCTGCTGGTTAAGGAAATAATGTTTCTGCCTCTATTTTCACTACTTTTTCAGGGCCAGGTCAGTCTACTCTTTACAGCAAGATAGCTTTCGGAAGCAATGGGGCTTTTCCCGATAAAGGGGCCAATTCTGAGAATCCAGAAAAGAAGAGAAGGATCCAGGGGTATTCATATCTACGTATCAGGCATGACCAAGTTTTGCCTAAACCAGAAGCTTACGAATTAAAAGATTAAGACATTTAATTTTTAACATAGTTGAATAAAAATTATTCCCAAAATTTGAAGGTAGAGAATCCACAAAAATATGAAGAGTTGATAGCCCAGTAAAAGCAGCGATAGGAGGAAGCAGGAGAAGGAAACAGCTTGTTAGGTGTTGAAGAGGCGAGTGGGAAATTGCAATAAAATAATAATGATTTGTCTATCATTTTAATTTCAGAAGAGCAACTTGAAAAATTATTTATTCATTTTGAAAAGAAGTCAACAAGAGATAATACAGCCTCATTTCAAGAGGTGAAGATGGATTTGCCAAAGGAGTATGAAGAACGCCTTGGCCAGAATGAGTTGGATGAATGCTACCAGTATTGGAAGCGTGAAAGAGAAAGAGAGTACGAAAGATAAGGAGAAAAGAGTAATGAAAAATAAAAAGAGCTTTATCCATTCATGAGAAAATATTGGCGTGCAACTTCTGAAGATGCAAGTGCACATGCTGCTTTTCGTCCTCGTGAGAACAATCGTATGAGAACAAGAAAATCAGCTCGTCCTGAAAACAAAGAAACGTATGAAAAAATGCTCTCACTTGAAGGAGATTTCAAAAAGTACAAGATTTTAGCATTAAACCTAAAGAAGAGAGAATTACTTAAAAGAGAACTTGCTTACATAACTATAACAGAATTCAATAAATCCATTCCTGGTCTCACTAATGAATTCCAAATTGTCAATAAATTTGCCTCTCGTGAATAAGAAATTAAACAAATCACAAGTCTCATTTAGCCTAAACTTCCCAAGCAGGTCAAGCCACAAAGATCAAAAGCCCCCAAAGCAGTTGACCCAAACAAGGAAGTTTCCACATCGGGTCAAACAAAAGATTAAAAAGTTGATGAAATCATGAATGCAGACGATGTAATTTTTACAATCTTTCAGGACTTATTTCCATTCTTTTCAATATTCTATTAATCACCTTAGCAAATCTTTCAATAATTTTTAATAATTCTAAGACCAATCATTTCTTCTTCTTTCATTTTTAAGCTGCTTTTTTATGATTGAACGATTAAAAGATTAATTGATTGGTCAGTATTTTCCGCTTAACAATATCTATATTTTTCCTCTTCTTTTCTCTATTTTTAAAATAAATTAATAAAAATAAATAAATGGCTCCATCTTTCATTCTACAAGTTAAAGGTTAGACAATAAATATATTCAACTTAGGATAAACATAAGAGAGCATTCAATTTAAGCATTAAAACAATCAAGCAATCAAAATCGCAAACTAAAACTCTTTTTAGAAATGTTGCTCAACTATCAATTTTTATTTTAAGTATTGAAATAAATTGAGCAGAAGTTAGAATTGGCAAACAAGAAAAGAAGATATACTAAGAATGAATAAAAGATTTGAGAAATAGATGAGATCATTTATTAGCAAATGGAAAAAAAATGAACAAGAATGATAATAAAATACATAAATAATGAATGAATAGACACCATATTTTAATTAGGTCTTAGAAAAGGAAATATTTATTAGTCAATTAAAGCAGATAGAAAAAAGAATAGTCAATAATTTATTGTTAAATATTTATTTCTAGATAAACAAAAGATGGTTTTTAAAGATTTAATTTTATTTATAACAAACCATTTCGATTTGCCTGCCATTTTATCATTTTGGTTTCAAAGAAAAGAAGAAAAATGGAAAGAAGATAATTTTTTGTTAATGAAAGTTTTCAATTTTCAAAGAGAAAAGTAAAATTTTTTAATTATCTAATTAAATAGAGCAATGTTATTTAGTCGATCGCTGTAGAAATTAATAAAAAACCTATCAAGATTAATCTTTCAAAGATTGGAGACAAAACAAAGTTTAGTGATGAGACTAAAAAAGTATAAGCCAATGGAGAATTAGCAGAAGGAGATGATTTAAGTAATATAGCAAAGAATATAGATGAAACAAGCCAATAGTAACCGGTTACAGAAGTAGTTAAAAAGCCAAAAAAAGTTAACAAAAAGAAAGAAGCAGAAATAAATAAAGAAATCAAAAATTTAGAAGAAAAATAGGATTAGACATCCCAACAAATCGTAGTAGAAAAGCCTGCTGAAAAACCCAAAAAGCCCAAGAAAAAAAAAATAAAAAACGAAGAAAAAAATGCATAAAATTAAGCAGCCTTATCTGCTTAAGAAGAAGTCTAGCCTCTTACTTCTTCAGTAAATGCCAATTTAGAAACAGGAAATCAAGGTAATTAATTAATTAATCAATCAATTAATTCCCTTGTTTCTATTCATTTAAAATATTTTAGTCTGAATTAAATTTTGTTTGGTTTTTTACCAACAATTTTTACCAAAAAAAAAATGAAATGAATTCCTCCAATCAAAACAAACTAAAAATTTGTTTATTTGATTTCAAAATTTAATCAAAAATGAGTCAGTTTAACTTAAAATAAATGATCAAAATTATTATCATCAATAATCAATGCTAAATTAATATTTTTTGTTCACATCAAAAATATCCTTCTTAACCAAACAAAATAAACAAAAAAATAAAACAAAGTTTATTTTTTCTTCAAATTGTGTGAAAATTTTTCTTTCTTTCTTTTTTTTTTTTATTGAAATGAAATAAATTAAATTGTTAAGCTGGTTGATTGATTGATTAATTGATCAATTCATTATTTGATAGATTGATTGATTTCGGTTAAGAAAAAAAATAAGCTGATTTTTATTTATTGTTGATTGATTGATCGATCTTATTTGTCATAAATCATTTATTTAGTTATTCTTTCTTAAGGTTTTTAACTTATTTTTATTTTTTTGAATAGAAGGAGATGAGAGTGAAAAGAATGTTTAGACAAAAGAGAAAATAAAAAAGCAGAAAGGTGCATAGAAATTAGTAGATCCTAAGGAATAAGCAAAGAAGAAGAAGAAGAATAACAAGAAAGATTAGAAAACAGAAGAGGATTCTAAAGCAGGAGAAGAAAATAAGTAAGGTCAAATAGATCTTTCTCCAGAGTTGGATAAGGAATCCTAATCTATACATCCTGAGGTTGATTTGTCTACAAATAATGATAAAGCAAGGGAGGAGATGTCTCATACTGGACCTTAAAAGAAACAACCAAAGTCAAGAAAGAAAGTTAAAGATGTGCCTGCGCTTGAGACAGATATTACAGCAAATTCAGAGATGGTTGAAGAACTAAATAGGAAATAAAGCATAGCTCATGCTATTAGTTAGTAGAATGAACCACCTCAAAAGAATATACCTTTAATAAAACTTGACAGAGATATCGAGTCTGCTTAATTTTTATCTAGCTTTGTTATTTATTTCCATTAATTAAAGCTTCCAATTAACTTTGATAATCTTGATAGCAGTGAAAAAATAGCAAGCAAGAATTAAGAAATGCAAGAAGAAAAGAAATAAAAACTGAAGAATCCAAATACATTAGCATTTTTAGTTCGTAGACGTTTAGGTCGTTCTAATGTTAATTATATTGATCGTAGTTTCGATTAATTTAATGAAGTTATTGGTATCTAAAGTGGTAAAATCTCTTATCTCCTCACACCACATCGTAACGAAATCATTTACAATACTTACAATTATGTCAATACAGATGCAGTTAAATATGTTTCATCTTGTCCTTTGTCTAATTTGAATAACCCCTTGTCATAAAATATGTTATCTTCCTCTATTAATTCTAATTTAATTTTGAATGGCCAAATGTCTTCTAATGTTGATGAAGAACAATACAATAACAAACGTGAATCGAAAAGTGCATAAGACAAAAAGCTTAAAACTTTACCTTCAAATGATAAGCTAATCAGTGAAGTTAGAGAAAAGCAACGCTAATTATATAGAAACTAAATTTTTTAGTAAAAGTAAGAAAAAATAAAAGCAGTTATATAATAACCTTACCTATAAGAAATGGAACGTCGTCGTAAACGTAACTACTTTTAAGCTTTCTATTAAAATTCTAGAGTTCATTAGTTGTGGGTCGATGACGACGATAGTGGGGAACACGACGAAATTTTCTAAAAATAAGTTTAAAGCCTCAAATAAACAATCGAAGAGAGACAAAAAGAAAAGGAGAAAAAATTAAAGTAATAGCAAAGAGCTTTAGCAGAATAGCTTAGAAAGTAAAGAGAAGCTGAATAAAAAGAAGAAGCTGCCCGTTTACTTCAACAATAAAAAGAAGAAGCACAAAAATAATTAGAATTATAACAATAACAACAATAATAATAGTAGCTTCAATAGCAACAATAATAGCAGTAACAACAGTAACAATACTAATTACAACCACCAGATCTATAAAAATAACCATTTTCATAACAATAATAGCCTATGTAAAATCAATATGTTAATTAATAACAAATAAACCCTATCCCATTTAATAATAACAATATAAATAACAATAATAATAATAATAGCATGATGAACTATAACAATTTTAATAGTAATACTAATTTGAGCAATCAACAATACTAAGATCCTATGCTTTATGATTAAAATTCTAATTAAAATTATAATCCACCCAATCTAATTAATTAATAAAGTATGAGCTATTATGGAAATTATGATCGTAATTCATTTGATTAACCTCCCACTTTGGTCTATGGTCAAAGTAATTAAATGTTGGGACCATAAGGTTTGGATATGATGAATAATGAAGAAAATATATTCTCCCCTATGCAATTATCACAACGCCCTCATCAAAGTAGCTTCCAAGGAGCAGATATTCCTCCATTGTCTAATATGTAAGGAATTCCCTCCCAACCTATCTTAAACTAGCAGCAATCGAATAATTTCTAAGAGAATTACTATTATGATAATGATGATAACAATCCTTTTGATAATCAATTTAATCCTCCTAATTAAGATAACAATCCTTACTACTATCAAAACGATTTCATGGCCAATGAAAATGACCTAGAAAATAATTATATTGCTGAAGATTTAAATCCAAACCAATACATGGAAGACGATATGTGAAAGAAAGTATGAAAGTATGAAAGAAAGAAAGAACAAATAAAGAAAAAATAAAAGAATTTGTAAACTAGCTTTTAAAATCAAAATATTCTCAATAAATCAATAAATAAATTAGTAAAAAATCAATCAATTAAATTATTCTGTCTAAACCTAACTTAGAAGATTTCTCCTCTCTTAACCAAAATTATGAAAATAAATTAAAATAAATCAATAAATAAATAAATAAATACTATCTTTATTATTATAAAAATGCTCTCACTTCCTCTTTACCCATTCATTCATTCAATCAATCAATGATTAATTACATAAATAAAATATTATATAAAATCAAATAAATTATAATTTACTATTTGTTATTTGATTTAGTTTAAATGTATTTAAAATTAATGTGTCAAATCAATAAAATAACTAACTAACTAACTAGCTCATTCAATTATTTATTAATAATTTCAATTCTCCCTCCTTTCAGCCTATAAAAAATTAATAAATATCATACCTATTCCACCTCCTATTCATTGCATCACTTTTAATAACAAATCAACTCTTGGTAAAAAAACTTTTAAATTAAAACTAAACCAAAAAACAATCTCCCAATCAACATATAACCGCATAAAATTTGTAGATAGATTCTCTTGTTATAAAAGATTGTAAGTTAGTGTGTTAGTAATTGAATTATTAATAAATAGATATTTGCTATAAAATACGATTGATTATACATACTATTAAGAAAGGAATAACTAGAATATATCAATAACAGTTATTAGCTTATATGATTCCTGAAAAATATATAAAATTTAAAATAGTTTCATGCTGAAAATGATTTGCTAAACATTAAACTATCTATCTATCTCTCTCTCTCTCTCTCTATCTTTTAGTAAGAAAATAAAATAAATCCTAATAAATTATTATAAGTAATCTATCTATATATTTCATTTTTAGCATTCTAATCTTATATTATTATTATTAAAATATTACAAACATTTCAATTATTTTTCATTCAATTTATCATTATCCTTAATATCTTTAGATCTATTTATTTATTGTGTTTTATTTTTATTTATATTGATCTAAGCTATTTATGTAGGTATTATTTTTAAATATTCTTTTCCTTTCGAATAAAATATTTTTAATTTAAAAATGGAATGCTTCTTAGTATTCTATTCTTTCTTTTTTTACTTTTTTAATCACAATTTATTAAACTTTTCATAGTTTTCTGTTATTCTTTAGAATTTAATGTTCTTTATTTAATATTTAAACTATTTATGTTATTCATTGTAATTGTTAATGTAATTATGCATTTTATTGAAGTTATTTTTAAGCTATTTTTTTCATTTAGAGTTTAGGTTTTAAGTATTATTTAATTTATAATCAATCATATTTGTGAAATTTTATTTTTAGATTAATTTTATTATTATTTATCTTTTACTTGTAATTTGTTTTCACTTATTTTTTTAGAATATTTTTATTAGATTATTGCAAAAGATAGTAGCAATAAACTAATAAAAACTTTTGAATTTATAACTAAAAGATTAGCCTAATTACCAATCTACTTTTAAATATTTCTTCATTAAGTTTCACTCAACCTAATTTGAATATTTTTATGACTATTATATTTTTCCTTGAACTATTCAATTGAGGTCTTCTTTGACTTAAATAAATTTTAAGATTCTTTAAAATTTTTATAATTTGATGTGATATTTATTTTGTTAATAATTTATTTGACAAATAATAATTATTATATTAATGAAATACATATGACAAATAAATAAATAGATGATTATTTTTATTTTAGGTGGATAGATAATTGGTTTTTTTGAAAAGCAAAGAAAGTAAGTAGTTCATTATTAATTTACATAAGATAAATTAATGATAGCTTTTAATAACAACTATCAGCATTTATTTATTATATTGATTAATTTAATTAAATTATTTATTAACTATTAAATTTAGCTGAATGATTGATCAATATATTAATTAATTGACCTTTATATAATTAGTTAGTTGATTGCATTATTTATTTATTTATTTGGTTTATTTTAGTAACATTTAACTTGAAACATTTTTTTTATGGTGTGATTTATTTTCATTTTGAAAAGTTTGAATTCCAATTTAACATTTTTTTAAGCTTTATCATCCATTCATGTACATTATTTGCTTTGAATGTTTCTCTAACAACTTAATTTTAAAATAAGAAATCAAGATATTTTTTAATTTAAACTTATTTACCATAAACATCTTAATCTGAGCTTTCAATATGAACAACTTCGCCAGGTAGTAAGTCAAATACTTTTTAACCATCTCCTGATATTTTACCTTATCCTCTGTTATCTTCAGTCAGCTATTTTTAATAAATTTATAATTTAATTAACTCTATTAAATCCTAATTTTCACGAAGTCTTTTTTTTACTTTAACTTTTAATTCACTGCACTCAGGTAAAACAATAGGTCTGAAAGAAAGAGAAAATGGACAAATAGGAACTAAAGATATGCTTCTAACCTCATTTTAAATGATAGGTCCTCCTGCACTTAGTGAATAAGCAGTTGATCCTGTTGGAGTAGAAAATATCAAACCGTCTCCAAGTGTCTTAGTCAGAGATTCATTATTCAAAAAGATTTCCATTTTCAAACCTAGAACAAAACATCCATTTAATAAATGTAAAATAATACTAATACAAAATTGAATAAAAGAATAAATAAATTACATGATGCATTTTATCCTCTGTCAATAACAATTTCATTTAAAGCGTGATATTTTTTCTCAACACCATTTTATTTTGCTATGTTTCCTTTCTCATCTAACTATTTTAGAAATGAAAGATTAACAAATAATTCTGAAAGGATTTTTTATATTTTATTTTTAATTCAAATTGAAAAAAATCTAAATTTTTCATCCATCTATCAAATATTTTTTTTTGGAAGAAAAACATTTATTTTTGGGAGGTTTTTTGTGAAATAATTAAGAAATAAACATTTTTTACAATTTTAGCACTAATTCTCATTTTCCTTTCAACCATAATGTTTTTATTTGCTTTAACATTTTGCAGTATTTTTTAGAAGTCTTTATCAATATTTTGAATGTTGTACATACACATAAAACCTAAAGTTCCCTTTTTTTAATAAAAGTTGGTTTACTTTAATAAAATATATTCATGAATAGACAAAATCTACTTTTTCAATAGCTATGATAGGGGGAGAAGTTCTATTTTAAAAGTGACTCATAGTATATAAAATAGTACCTATTAATAATTTATTAATTAATTAATTACTTTAATATATTCATTTTAGCAAATATAAATCTTCTAAATAGCTAGCTTAATCAAAATGATGAAATTTACCATCACCACCTAAGGTAATTATAATGTCGATAGTTTATTCATGTTACACTGAATGAAATTCAACTATTGAATCTACAAAATCGCATAGATGGTCTTCAATAAGCTGATTTTTCATTTTTTCTAAGCTATGATTCTCAACATAAAAGGTGCAATTTAAACCACTGAATTATCTTTTAATACAAAAATAAATGTTTTTAATTGAAATTCCATTTAAAGTATTTAAAGCTGCTTGCTTATAAATTGTTTTTATCATTTAAACAATAGCTCAGAATTATGCTAAAATGTTGAAATTACTTTATAACTTAAGCAAATACAAATTATGCTAAAATGTTGAAATTACTTTATAACTTAAGCAAATACAGGGAATGATTCAGGATCGTTAAGCTTGCCAATACATAAAATCTACCAAGAATCTTCCTTTTCGAATGGTATAACAGATGGCTTACATCCACATTAAAAATCCTTTTCTTCTTCTTCTTCTTCAAATACTATTTAACTTGAAGACATCTATTTAGAGCTTACTTTTTTATTCAATTAGAGTGAATCTTAATGAAATTAACTAGGAATTGAATTTTCTTCAGTGCAATTACTATGATGTGCACTTTTGGCTTTAGACATACTCAAACCTTCCTATTTTTTTGATAAAAATAAAATAAGGTTATTCATATATTAAGAAATATTCTATTTTTGTAATCTCATTTTATCATTTTATCTATTTTTCTATCATTTTTTCCTCTTTGAATTTGAAATATTTGTATCAATAAATCAATCAATCAATGCTTATTGAAAATTATTTATTGAAAAACTTTGATGATATTTTGAAATAATGTCCTACTAAATGATTATTAGAATCACGGTTAGAGTATTTGCATGTTCTTTAAGAGTCTGCACGCTCCTCTCTTCTTTTATAGCTATTATTACGAAAGTTAACTTAATGTGATTTCTTAATTTTTTAGCTATCCTATTATTATTCAATAGTTTATTTAAAATCTGATGAATCAATCATTGTATTATTAAAAATTCTCAATTTTTATCAAAAAATTTATTATATTAAGTTAGAAAACAGACAGATATTTCCTAAATTGATGTTTTTTTTTTTAGTTTTTTATTTATACTAATACTTACAAATCACTATAGATTAAATATATCACTCACGCATTCTCTCAATTAATCATACAGTTAATAAACTACCAATGCTTACCTATTCTATTCAATTACAAACATTTATTTCTATTAGCTATGCCTTATTTTTTTTGTAAAATGTTTGTTATTACCATAGAAAAATTAACACTTTTTAAATCCGTTTAAAAAATTAAAAATAAAGTAAGATCAATGTTTTATAGTGAGTAACAAAAAATTATTAATCCTTCCAGAAAATTATTTACATCTTCACAAAACTTCTAAAATTTCTCAAAAGATTAAGCATGATTGTAAATAAAATCTTTTCCCTTTCTATAAATAAATACCAGTTTAGACTTTTGGTAAATTGAGAAAAAAGCCAAAATTAAATTAATTCACAATTTACTAAATAGTTTCTAATTTTTAAAATATCGAACCGATTTCTTATTTTTGTGACATAATAATAGTAAATTAATATACCAAAATGTATTCAAATTATGTTTCATTTTATTCAAAATCATTTATTATGTCTTTATCAGGAATTTATATAAAATAAGGAAATTGTCCAATTTATTGTATTTGAGTTAAGTTTTTGTTTAAATCAGAATGTATTTATTTTATTATTTTAAAGATAAAATCTGAAAATGGTTTTTAAAATTGTTAATTTTTTAGCTTTTACTTTTAATAATAAAGAATTAAAAAATATTTTTTAAAAATAAAATTTTTGTTTAATTTTTCTTGAGATTTTTTTCTATGGGCTAAAAAAATATTCGATGATCTTTTTTAATATTTGTTAATTTACCTACATTTTTGAATCAAAAGATATCCAGTTCAAGTGAGAAGTATATTTAGAAATTAACAAAATGAAGAAATAAAAAAATGAAATAAAGAATAAATAAATAACTAACAAGATGAGCAAGATGAGCGAATAGATTATGTTTTAAAAAATAATAAAGGATAGATAGATAGATAGATAATACATAACACAGAGATTACTGGTGTAGAAAAAGTGATGTTTTTTTATTTAACAGAATTTGTTAAAAGAGATTAGATAGATAGGTAGATATGAAATTAAAAATTTAACTAAAGGGAGGAAGAGGAGGAATTTATTATTTATTCATTTATTAACTAAGTTAGTTGATTACTACTTTCTTCACTCTTCTTTAATTTAATTTAAAATGATATAATAATAATGAATGATATATTTATTTATTTATTGATGGTTGTTTAATTTAATTATAATATGTACGTAGATCGAATATAAAATGATTTATTGTAGGCTCCTAGGTTTTAATTATTGTTTTTATTATTATTGTTATTTGTTTTATTTTTTGCATGACAGGTAGCTTGGTTGGTTGGTTGGTTATGCATGCAGCAGAAGAATCATTTTATGCTTTTAAATTCTTAAATTATTTTACATTTAACTCTATATTTTTAATAAGTATATTTTATTTGGGTGGTTTTCAGATCATCATATAACTAAGTGTCTGTCTTAATCAAATCAAATATCAATCAATCAATCAACACTTGTTATAATAATTCTTCATTGTTATTATTATGGTTATTACTATTATATTTCATTTTTATCAAATAAGTGAGCATTATCATTATAGTACATGGATAAGTTAATCAAATAATCTCTAAGTTCAACCTTTTTATTTATTTATTTATTATTGAAATTTAAGTTTCATCATTCATTTTTTTTAAATAAATAAAGCGTGTAAGAATTAATTTACCTTAAACTCGTGAGCATTTTCGTATTTGTCGAATAAGTTCTTTATGTGGTATTAAGTTTTTTGAAGGGAAACATTACTAAAGTGATTTGAAAGAGCATTAGTTAAGAATTCATAAACATAAGTGGCATTATCAACTGTTTGTCCTTCAATAATTGGGATAGTCAACTATTAATAATGAATTTTGTCGATTTAAAATTATTTAAAAATTAATTATTAATTAATTACGAATTAAGCTTTAACAATTCCGATGAGTAATTAGAAAATTGTGCATTGTTATTTGAAACCACTCTTGTGGAAGCCATCAGTAAGGACTTCCAAAACATCCTTCAAGATATTTAAGTAATAAATTTGATAGAATTGGTTAGCTATTCCTTGGTTTGTATTAACTTACTACAGATTTAATAATAACAAAATGATTTATTTATCAATGATTTAAATAAAAATATTTATTTTACTTTCATGATGTAAATTAAAACATCTAAACCTATATCAGAAATTTCAGGAAGGTGATGTTTAAAGGCCCAGACAATGCAGTCAATCATAGTCTTGAAAGAATCGCTAGGGATATTGAACAAGGCTATTTATTTATGAATTAAAAAATACATTTTTTATAAGGCTGAAAGAGTGAGTTAATTAACAAAATAATACCTTCAATAGCGTTTTAAACGACGGCCTTCAAGAGTTTGAAGAAAGCAATACGATGATCAGGGAAAGAACTAAAGTCTTTACTGATCATAGTAAGAGTGGACATGAAGATACCCTTGAGAGTGTCAGGGATTAAAGGTTATATGTATTCAGCCATGTTTTCAAAAATAACTTGATAGAGAGTAAGAAGTTCGGGTTCTCTGCAATCTTCAAGGCAGTTAACATAATCAACAAGTAATTATTGCAAAGGTTCAATCAAACTTTGAGCAACAGTTGTGGGTTGGAATAAAGGAGTTTCTTTTAATTTAATTTTTTAATTAATTTAGAGAGAGAAATTTTTATTTTGTTAATTACCTTTCTTGCACCACTTGAAGAAGCAGATGTAGAGCTTTATGATATCTTTTCTAATGGTTCTTTGTTTCTTGACAGTGGAGTAATTCATTACTTGTTTGCCTACTTGTTGCACTTGTGTGTTGATATTTTAACTGTAGAATTTGTAAATTTCATTCATTCCCAAACTAATTTGGCCTTTTTAATAAATTTTGTTTTTTTAACTTTTCATTTGAAATGAAAATTGATTGATTTTATTTTTAAAATTGTGAATAGAATTTACCTAAAATAAATACGTAGCAGAAACCAACAGAGGAGCAGATTCTTTCATTTATTTTTAAGAATAAGGATATTTGTTGGATAGCAAGTTCTTTGTCAAGAATAGTGGGATTTTGTTGGGCACTTAAAATAATTTATTTCCAGTTTTCCAAATGAGAACGAAGAGAAGATTCAAGATAGACTTATTGCTTTTAGCTATCAGATTCGGCATTGATAATATGACCAATAGCTTCATAAAAGGTAAGACGATATTAAGGTTCAAGGATTGCTGCCTTTTCATCAATAGTTCTAATTAATGTTTGAATGTAAGGTTCAGTATCATTTGTTTTTGTTTGGTTTTTAGAAATTTATGTCTTTTCTTGTTAAACTTTAACAAATTCTTCTGCACATTTTTAACTGACAGTCAAGAAAGTGTTTACAGCCATTTCCTAATAAAATTAAATTAAATTTGATTATTCATATTTATCATTAATATTCATTAATTACCATAACACCAGGGAATGTTTCTCCCATGAATTCAAAGAGCTTCTTAACGACAGTTCTTAAGAAAGACCAATTGGTTTTTAAGAAGACAGGATATTGACTAACGACATACATAATATTAGAAGCAACAACAGCTTTGCTTTCTTTTTATTTTCTAGTATCAGTCAAATTCAAAAGTCCCTAAAATATTAAAATGTTAAAGAATTAATAAAATTAGATAAAAATAATATGTTTGAAATACCTTAATAACCTAAATGAGAAGAGCTCTTTCTTCTTCACTCTTGACGGAACCAGAAATAGAACCGATAGCCCAACATAAACTGTTCAAGTTGTCATAACTCCATTCAGTACCATCAAGCTAATTAATGTTAACATTTTTAGATTATTTGAATTTTGAATAAAATAAAAATTACTTGTTTTTCAAGCTTACTCAAGAGAATTCTGCTCATGTCAGACCAATCAAGTTTTGAAAGATTGATCAAGATTTCCTTAAGAAGTTCATAAAGGGAGTTATTTTCAGTGTCAACTAGTTCTTCTTTAACTGGAACACCATCTTCAATAACAATAAGTACTTCTTAGGGTTTAGCCATTCTGGAAATGATAATAGTTCTCACTTAAGTCAAAATTTTAGGATAAACGGTCTTTTAAATAGTTATAGCATCGTTGCTAACTTCGGGAGTAAGATTTAATCTCATAACATTAAAGTATTAATTAGGAATTTGGCCTCCATTTTAGTTTTAAGCAATCTTTGCTTTATTTGTCTTCTTTAAGAAATCGTTTGTGAAGAAATGCCAGAAATCAACACAAGTCTTGAAGATGTTTTCATCTTCTATTTCATTTATTCCAACAATATATTACAAACCTCTATCAATGCTTTCAGCCATCATGACTCTATCAGGATTCTAAAAGTCATTTGCTGATTCTTCAATCCAGTCCAAGTGAGTTTGGAAAAATCTATTTTCATAAAAGGTGTTAGAATTTATTCAGAAAAAATAAAATCATTCAATCAAAAATAAAAATAAAAAAATGAAAAAATTGTTTTGTTTCTTTTCAGCATTTTTTTTTTTGAAGAATTTTATCAAAAACGAACACTTAATATTATGTTCTTTATCTCAATCATATGGCATTAAATAATTTAGAATTATTATGACTTAAGCATATTAAATGGTTTGGAATTAAATATCCTAAAAATTGTTTGAAATTAAATGGCTTAGAAGTGTTTGAAATATTTCTTTTAAAAAATAAATTATAAAGGGTAAAACACATTTTTATTTGTTTGTTTTTTTGCTGATTTGTGATTGATTGAATATTAATTTAAATGAATGAATAGCTTACGATGTTAAGAAAATTACAACACTGTTGCATATGCTATCGAACTTGTCAATTTATCTATGTTAACTATGCTAAAGTAATGTCTTTCCTATTTTTAGTTAAATAATTTTTTATTTATTTTTTTTGTTAGTTAGTTTATTTTTAGTTTACTCTAGAATTATAAGCTAACATTGTAGGGAAGAATTTATTCAGAAATTTTAGTAATAAATTTGAAGTAAACATCAATAATTTTATTCTTCATTTTCAAAATTTCATTGGGGTTTTAGCAAATGTCAAGCTTCAAAAGGATAATTTCAGTTAAGCACTTAATGGCAACTTCCTTAAAATCAGTTTAAACAACAAAGAAAAGGAAAATATCAGCCATGTCAGTATCAATAATAAAACCAAGAGGAATCCAACTAAGATAGACATGGAAAGTTTCAAGACAAGCCTTGATCAAACTTGGCTTAACTGCATTTATGTTTCTGTTTTTTATTTATAATCATTAAATTAATATGTTTATTAAGCTCACAAAAATCAATTTACTGAGCAGAATTCGAAGTAATGTAATAACAGAGTTCGTAGATGTGCTTGAATTATTCATTCATAGTTGATTTCAATTAAATAATTTGTTAACTAGTCATTTCGTTTTTAGAGTAATCAAAGATTTCTTCACTATTTATTAATTAATTAAAAATAATAATTAGAATTATAATAATTCTCTCATTTTATTTCTCATAAATAAATTTTTTGAATATTCTTAATATGTAACTAACTAATGATTCCAATTATAAATTTTCTATTATCTCATTTACTATTTCAAAATAAACTCTGATTTTTTCCCTATTTTAATAAACTGCTATTTGTCCTATTCACCTATTTGTTTTTAAGGCTTGAGAGATACTTTTATTTATTTGATAGGTTTATTTCATGCTCTGTTTATTGATCTATTTATTTATTATTTGCTTGCTTGCTTATTGGATTGATTGATATAAGACGAGTTTATAAATTTAATAATTTCCTAAGAACACTAAAAACTCGTTTAATTGATGATTTAGTAAATGCAAATATGTATGAATGTGATTGAATGAATATCTTTGATTGTATCTTAATAAATTTTGTTAATTTATTTACTAACAATTTTGGATTAGCTTTAAGTTTTAAACCTGTATATTAATTTTATTTTTATAATGAAAAACGACTAATTTATTTTATTTTGCAGTGTGAGTTAATTTATATTTATGGGTACCTCAACATCTTGAGTAAGTGTAGAGAGTTTTCACAAATATTGGGGTCGGTTCTAGAGGTTTAACAGATATCAGGGATAAAGTTCTTCCATGTAGAATTCCATTCAAATTTTAAAATTTAAATGATAATTGAGTTGCATTTATTCAACAAAGTTTATGAATCTCTTGTTGGATTGGGTTGCTAACTTTATCTAAATATGAAGGTTAACATGAAGGTCTTTAAAGATTCTTGGACTTGTTTATCAAGAGCTAACCATTTTTGCTTTTTTTTTAAAATTTTGGAAAATGAGTAAATAATTGCAAGGTTTGTAAGCAGGTAGGTAGGTAGGTTGGTTAGTATTTTTAAAACTAAGTTAAGCGCGATCAAATCCTACTTATGAAGATAAATTTAAATGATTTTGGGATCAATAATGAATGCATTTTAGATTGTTCCTTAAAGAAATTTGCTTCGTGAAAGACTGAAAACTAAAAAAGAATTGATTGATAAAATATTTTTTAAAGCAAGTTTGTCTATAAACAGAGTAGGATTTTAGTGCAGCTAAGAAGAAGTTTTGAACAAAAAGAATGCAAATAATTGAAAAAAGAATGAATTACCTTGATTGTATCTTCCATCAAAACCAAAGTAAGAATCTTTGTTTAATAATCATTTGAACACTCTAAAACTATGTCTACATTGACCCAAAATTCTGTTTTTTCTTTCAAGTCTTTCCAAATTTGTTGAGCCATCTGCATCTATTTATTTATTAAAACAAATACATTTATTATTATTCAAATTTTTTTCCTAAATTTCTTCAAAAATCAATTGAATCAATAAAAGTTAATTCACCAAACAGCTCATTCCTGCAGCTGAAATAGCTCAATAACAAATATCCCCTATTGCCAGATAACTGCATTCTGTCAAAAGAATATTTTTTCTTGTTTTTCAAGCAAATTATCAGCTACATTATGATGAGGTTGGTTGGTAGAGGAATATCGATCGATGATACAAACTATAAAGAAAATGATACCTTTTAATTATCACCGCATGCCATCAACTTTGTAACCTAGTCAAGGACAAGGACCTATTGATTATCAAGCTTTTAAGGCTAGAAAAGACTTTATACTTCAGGAGGATAGTTGTTCATTATAACCTATTAGAAATAGTTCTTATATGTATGCACTTTACTTGCTTACTTGCTTCTTTTTAATTTTTTTGTTTCTTTTGTATTTATTCTTCTTTATCTTTTCTTTTAGATCTTATTTCTTAATTTTTGATTTCTTTTTTCTTTTTATTATTCATTTCTTTCCTTTTTTGCTTTTTATTACTTGACTATATATCTATCTATCTATTGCCTGCCTGCCTCTCTATAATGCCCACTTCTAAATTATAATTAACCTTCCTCTTTAATTTCCCAATTCATTCATAATTTATACATCTAAAACAAAAAAAACAGGCAGAGGCAGGTATTCATTCATTCATTTTAGTATGTATCTATTTTGATGTATTTCATTGATGCGCAAGTACATATTTCTAATATCTTTCTGTCTCTTTTTCAATTAAGGCGCTCTTCTTTCTCATTAGCATCTATTGGAATCATTTTAAATTCTAAGCAAAAAAAAAAATTAAATGAGTGTTAAAATTTTTGGATCTTCTTATTTATATTCTCAAATTAGGTTGGAAATGAATGAGTCAATTTAATATTTATTCATTTTATTTTTTTATCAAGTAAACAAAATCTTTTCAATGAAAACTGATTTTCATTATAAAAAATTAGAATCTTTGCACATTCTAAAAATCTATGATTTCTTATTTCGCTCACTCATTCACTCCTTTTAATTTTAAAACCATCAAATTGAATTTCACTTATTATTTTAAGTATTTGCTATTCAAGGCCAATATTTGTTCTTAATTTTTTTAATTTTTAATGACAATAACACTTCATTTAAATTTTTTAATAACAATTTTATTAATAATTAAAAAAATCCTTAGTGTAAAATGATCATTAAAATTGAATTTTGTTTTATATAGTGAAATCTTCGGAAATTATTTTATTTTTCATTGTTTACTGATTTTAGTTTTGAAAGTAAAACTAAGAACAGGAAGAATTTAAATTTGTTTGTTTATTTTTGAGTTCTATGAGATTTTATAGTTATAGGTGACAGTCAAAATGAGAGAAGAGGTAGAAAGAGAGGCATAGAATTTATTTGATAGAGACATAAAAAAGTAATAAATGAGCAAATGGTAAAAATTTATTGCAGAGGATAATTTAAAACTTAAGATTAAATTTTTCCTTTCAAAATAAAATGCTCATCTAAAAATTTATTTTAAATTGAAAGAAAAGTAAAATTTAAAATGTGTAAAATTTTCAAGTATTTAAAAATGGAAAAAAAAGGCAAAAGAGAAGGAAAAATAGATTTTAAGAAAAATTATTTGGAAAAGTTTAAACTTTGAAGTCAAAATTAGCAAAGTAATAAATTTAAATAAAATAATTTTTAAATTAAAAATTACGTGATGGTCTGAAATAATTTCATTTTAAAGTTTATATCATAAATAATACTTTTAATATTTGTGAATAAGGATGTTTAAAATTCTTACAACACCTATTTATTCACTTATCTTAAAATCTAAGTGTTTGTTATGTAGGTAGGTAATGTTAAGGAAATTTAAGTTTTTTGAATAATTTATAAATTTGGACTGTTGCAAATAACAAACAGATGTGGTAATAATTTAAAATAAGAGTAATTCAAGAAAAAGGAGGTTTATTTCTACAAATAATAAATATAAATGATTTATTGATGAATTATTTTCAACGGATATATTCATAAAAATTTATTTAAGAATAAAACAGAAAATTTTAAAGAATATTAATCTTGTTATTTTTAATGGGACTAATAATTTAACAATGCAAGAAATCTTTAAACAACAAACAGTTTACTTCACTTAAAAACAAAAAAAACAAACTAATTTTTGTTTGAAATTTGTATAAAATTCAATTATTTCCATTCAAAGTTAATTAATTAATTTACCAAGTAAAATAACAAGCAAGCAAGTTTATCTATCTATGTATTTATTAATAAACAAGCAAACATACATACATATAATCTATCTTAAATTAACCAATAAAGTGAAAAAATAATCAATTAATTTTTATATTGAGAGGGTATAAACTAAACAAGTAGCCAGTTTTTAAGCGTATCCTCAAAAGCATATTTTATCAAGCAAATAATTCTTAGTGATTAACATAGCATTAGGAGTGTTAGGAGAAGTCTTTTGGAATAGTCATTGAGAGGATATTTAGTTGAATTAATTTTATTTGCTCCAAAATCAGCTTTAAGCAATTCAATTAAATTATAGGGAGGTAATTAATAGCTAAGAATCAACAAAAATACTTAAAATGGAGGATTTGAAGACAAGGGATTCAATTAGTTCAGTTATCAAGCAGTCCTTTTTGCAGATTTTGGATGATCCCAACTTGAAGGGTTTAAAAGAAAATGAATACTCTTGCAACTAAATTTTACAAAGAATGACTGAATTATTCTTTGATATATTTGAGTCTGAAAGACAAACTCAAAGTTAGCAATTGAAATCGCAATATTCCATGCTTAAAGAGTATTGCTAAAATATTTCCCATGAAAAATTTGAGGTATTTATTTATTTATTTGTTTTATTTAATTTTTTGATTAGCTTTAGATTAAGTAGAAGGCAGGCAAATACTTTGCTTGGAATTAAAAATATTTAATTGAAAGCTTGAAAAATTTTAAGAATTTTTTGAGCTAATTGAGTAAATGAAATTATTTTTATGATAAAAAGATGTAAAGAGAACTTCAAAATGAGATTCTTTAGATGAGCGAAGAACATGATAAGATCTAGACAGAAAATAATATTTTGAATGAAGAAATAAGCATGCTAAAGCTAAAAAATGAGCACCTTTCAATTGAAAGTAAGCGAATAGCATCTGAGCAAGAAATATTGGTCTGCTAAATAAATGATTAAAGAAGCACTTTCTAAAAAAACTTAGAAGAAATGGAAATGATCAGCAATGAGTTAAAAATTGAATTGGATTTATATAAAGATAGAATCAAGAAATTAGAATCCACAAACGAGAAACAGCATTAACAGATAAGGGAATATTCTTTATCTCTTTAAAAGCAATAGAATAAAATCAAAGAAACTGAAAATTAGTATCTCATTGAATCACAAATCAAGAGTCGTCACTTGAATGAATTGGAACAAACTCAAAAAAGCGTCAGAGAGCTTGAATAGCTTCTGAGATAATCTAATGAAGCCAACACAAAGTTAAACGAAGAAATTAGAATCTACTCAAATCAGTTACAAGAATCAGAAAAGCAAATTAAGTCTCTTGAAAATTAATTGAATGACAAAAAGAAAGAAAATCTATTAATCTAAAAATAGCATGAACAAATCCTTGCAATCAATGAAGAAAATTAAAAAAAGTTTATTCTCAACACAGTCAATAAATACAAAGAAAAAATTTAAGCTTACAAAACAAAACTTCAAGAATACAAAGAAAAGCAAGAAGAACAAAATAAATAAATTTATCAGCTTTAATTATAAGACAACGAGGAGAAAAATGGTTATCAAAAGCAAATCCAGCACATTGAGTCTCAAATTTCACAAGTCCAAGCCTAATACGAGGCAGTTATTTCAAGCATCAAGCAAAACTCTAAGGTAATTTCTAAATTAAAACAATAAAATAACATATTTTGAGTGTTAAATTTCTTTGGCTAAATTAATTAAAGACATAAATAAGTAAAAAAAGATTTATGGAAAATCTAAACAGTAATTATAAATAAGTCTTTGTCATAATCAAATAATTTCAATGTATTCTTGGAAAAAGCTAATTATTAATTAGATAACAGAAATCTCTCATTCAAAAAAGTATTCTTGGAAAAAGCTAATTATTAATTAGATAACAGAAATCTCTCATTCAAAAAATTATTATAAAAATAAATTGAAAATTGCATTTTGAGTTAAATTTATTATCAAATTGTTGGATAAAGAAACAAAATTAATCGAAAATTTAAGTTAAAATGATACATTTTTATCGTCTATCTACAAGCAATGTAAATAATACATTCTTAAATACTTTGGAGAAAGCAAAAAAATAATCAGATTTCTCTAATGATAGATAGATAGAATAGAAATCTCAAATTCAATGATTTACATAAATAAGTTAAAGAAAGCATTAAGAAACACAAATATTTCTCACTTAAGGCATCAATCGTTATTTTCCATCAAAAACTTTAAAAATTTACTAAAAATAAGAAATAAATAAATAAATCATTTTGATTTTAAAAAACAAATTTTTAATAGAAATTTAGAATGAAATTATATTAATTTAATTTTTTCATTATTTAAATTAATGTAGAGTGAACTTGAGAATTAAAAAGAAGGGTTTGAAAAGAGTTTACAATTGTAGGAGATGCAATTTAAATAAGATATGAAATAATTAGAGATTTAAATGAAGGATAAAATTAAAAATATTGAGGATAGCACTGTGCCCAAGGAATAACTCGAGGCTGTGAAAAAGGAGAAATAAGAGGCTGTAGAGAAGATTGAAAAAGAAAAAAATAATGTTATTAATGAATTGAATAATACAATAAAATAATAACAATTATAGACAGATAAATTAAAGGATTAAATTGCTTCTTTGAATTGCAATTTATCTTAGAGTGAGATTACTTAGAATAAATGTAGATAATATGAAGAGGAGATATAAAAATTGAATCAGGATTTGAGCAAGAAAATGAATTTAATTAGTGAACAAAAGGATAAGATTAAACAATAGTAATATGAAATAGAGAATAGAGAAAGATAAAATGAATTACTGTAAGAGGATATTAAGAATTTGGAAGAGTAAAATCAAGAGATTTAATCTAAATACAAAGATATTGAAAGGAAATTGAATTAGTAAATTAAATAGCTTAAAGAAAAAGCAGAAAACTAATCATAAGAAAACTACAAATTAAATATAGAGGTTAGGGAGATTAAGAAAGAGCAGGAGTTTGAGAAAAAGCAGAATTAAGAAATGATGCTTTTGTTGGAGAAGAGACAGTAGGGCATTACTGTTGATTTAAATGAGGTTCAGTCTTTAAGAAGCAATAATATTGTTTTGCAAGGAAAGTTAGAGAATTTAAATGCTAGACTTAATGATGCTAAGGATGTTTAAGAGTAAACTAAGAAGGAAAAAGATTATTTATCCGCTTTGGTTGAACAGCTAAATAAAAAGCTAAGAATTGCTGATGATTTGAAGATTAAATTTAATATTAAAATTAAATAATTAATGAGAACTGTTTAAACTCTTAGGGATGATATCAATAATAATATATAAAAAGATATTTTAGAAAAATTGTTTAATTTAAAGAAAGAATGCGAGAATTAAATTGAAGAATTCTCAAATAAATTCTTATAGATTCTATCTAAATGTAAGGAAGACGAAATATAGCAAAATATTAATTATTAGCAATTAGTTTAGTAGTTTAATGATCTTAAAAATTCATTTGCATAATAAGATGTTGATGCTCGTATTTCTGATTCATAGAATTAAAACCATTCACCTAAATTTAATCGAAAAAGAACTAAAAAGGAATTTAAGAATGAGCAAAAACAAGAATAAGAAGATGAGGAGGAGGAGGAAGATAGGGAAGAAGATTATCAATAATCAAAATACAAAAAAAGTAGAAATAATAATAAATATAAAAATAAAGATGAATAGCTCTATTAAGAATAGAGGTAAAATGACTATGATGATTATGGCAATGATGCTTATAGTAAAAGAACTAGAAGCAGAGAGAGATAGTAGTAACATTAAAGTAATTCTAAGAATCCTTTGAGGAAAAGTTATAGTGATTCAAAGAGATTTAAGAAATAATATAATGAAGATATTGAGGAATAAAACGAATCGTATTCAAGTGATCTTCATGGAAAGAATAAAAGGAATAAAAGTGAGGAGAAGATTAAGCTTGAGATTGAAGAACATTTGAAGAAGCAAATAGAATTGAGGAGTGAGAAGTTGTTGTTGGAAGAATATGTTATGGAAGATATTAAGAGGTTGAAAGAAGAGAATGCTTAGATTATTGAAGAGAGATAGAGATTAATTGCTAGAATTGATAGTTTGTCTAATGAGTTAGGATAGAGGTAGATTCAGGCTGATTAGATGAGTTCATAGATTAATATTTTGATTAAAGAATCTGAATTGTGCTAGCAAGAAAATTAGTTCTTGTAGAATAGGCTGGCTGAAGCTCAGGAAGAAATCAATAAAAGAGAAGATTTATCAAGAATTAATTAGGAATTGAATGATTAAGGAGATAGAGTTAGAGAAGAATGTAAAGAGTAGAATAAATAGATTATTGAATAATTGCAGAAAGAAATTGCTGCTTATAGGTAGAAGGAGATATCTAATTTATAAAAAATAGCTGAATAGGAAGTTGAATTAGAAGAGAAAATTTAATAATTGAAATAATTCTAAACATTATCGATTCAATAAAAGGCTAATTTTGAATTCAAAACAAGACTTTTGTCTGAATAGAAGGAACAAATTGCTTAGTTCCATAGCTAAGATAAATAAATTACTGAGTACAGAGACGAGATTTAAGTGCTTTTACAAGAGAATTCTTAGCTTCTTAGGTAGGTCTAATTGCTCCAAGCAGACATTGAAGGACTTCACTTAGGGTTGGAGAAAGCTAAAATATAAATTTAAATTGCAGATTAAAGAGAAAATTAATTAACAAATTAGAATCAACAACTTTAATAAGAAGTTATTTCTGCTCATTTGAAAGTTTAACAAGTTTCTAATGATTTAAATAAACTTCAGTTGCAAGTTTCCAATGAAAAGCTTAAAATGAAATAAAAATTAACAATTAAAAAAGAAAAACAGCTTTTGAAGGAAAAGCTTGACCAACAAAACATCAAAGAAATTCAATAAATGATTGAGAATTCTTGTCTTTCTTTGAAAAAGAAGAATTTAAACACTTATAAATCAAGCATTTAACTGACAAACAATTTTGCATAATAATCAAGTAGCTAAGAAAATAAGAATTTCAACTAAACTTAATTTGCACAATCTTCATTGAATTATTAAAATCCAAATAATTTGCAATTTGATTAGACTTTGCATCATAATTAATCTTTGAAGTTGTTGAATGCAGGGATTAGCTACTCTCCCATCCAAAATAACTATTAAAATAATTTCAATAACATGAGAAGCTCTAATTTAAATTAATAAGGTATGACTGGTTAGTCTTCATAGAATCAATTGTAGAACATCACAAACAGCATGCAAAATAGATCATAAAAGAATTTAAGTTTGCATTCTACGAATACAATATTTTAGACTCCTAACAATCATCATACAACTAGCTATAGCAATCTCATTAATTAGAATCTCAGTAACAATAACAATAATAGTAAGAATACTATTAGCAAAGACAACAGCTAGAATGTATCATAATATATCTCTAAACTCAACAGTCCACAATATCTTTTATAAAATAATTTTGTTAGAAGTGGCTTTACAAAAACACCTAACATCCCCGAAAATGATAGCAATAGTCAAATAAATAATTAAAGTCACATCAGAGGATAAAGTATGAGTTAGCCCTATAGCAGCTAAAAAAACAACAATCACCTTGCTTCCACATCATCACTCCTTAACAATTAAAACAAATACATCAGCAGCAGTTCTACTAATATCCCACCTAATCACACATTCAATTCAAGTGTTCATTAAAATGATTACAATTTATCCACCAGAAAAATGTGTTTAAGCAATCACAAATCACAATCAAATTTATTTGCTAGTCAAAACAGCAACAGCAACAATCTAACAAACAATAATCAAACTGTTAAATAAATCAATCTCACTGAGAAAAATGAAATGTTAAATTAAAACTCAAATCAAGACCAAGTTTCTAAAGTGAATTTTGATGAAAAAATCAGAGGAAAGTCTCTGAGCAGTAATGGAGACTTATAATATTTCTCTTATAAATAAGACAATAAATAATTAGAAGATGTTTTGAAAAACAGAAATTAAATGAGTCCAAACCAACTTAATTAATTTACATAAAATTTAAACCTAAGTAGAGACTTAGATGCTAATCCTCATCCCATAAAAGAAGAGCTCAATAATGAATAATTTAATGTTTTATCATAATAAAGAACAATCGATAAGGAATAAACAAATAATTTAAGATTTGGTAAATATGATCCATCAAACAGCTCTGAAATTCCATTGAACAACTATGGAAGTGGTTCATCAATTAATCCAAATAATCCATCAATGAAAGCAGCTAATTCATAATTAAACAATCTTTAATAGAATAATCCTTCATACCAATAGAAAATTTAGAGTGAAAATGAAAATATTATTGAAAAATTGAATAAATTGTAATAGCTTGATTAGCTTTTACAGCGTTCAAGATCATAAAGTAGTAATGCCAATGGAAATTCTTTATCAGTAAAGAATGCTTTAAATTAAGTTAGCATACCTCAAATATAATTTATAAATAAGACAGAAAAAAACGTCCCTGCTTTCAACAGCAAAAACATGTCTCTTTCTAATTCTAATTAATTTACACTAAACTAATAAGACAGTATTAGGGAAAGTTAATCAAATGAAGGAAAAAATAATATAATTAACAATGTTTACTATTCAACTAATAGACTAGGTGGTTAATAACACTAGGATGATTTATCTAAACAAAAAATGGTAATAAGTAATAGGTCTGCAAATATAACCTCCCCATCATAAAGTAACACCAGAACAAACCAAAATAAATTCCATAAAGATGATGCTTCAACATTTACACCTTATTCCAATAACAACCTTCAAGAAGCAATCTCTTTTGGAGATGAATTCGTCAATGAAGACAAACTTAACTCTTAATAAGATTACATCAACCAACTCAGAGCAAAAAGCTAAATTCTTTTGAATTAAGGTTTAGATAACTAAAAAAAAGTCAATTAACAAGAACAGTTACAGTAGTAATAACAATTCAACTCTAATCGCAGAGCATAAAGTTTTCACACTAATTAATACAAAAATGTTTGAAACACTTATCAATTACCTTTATTCATTCATTCATCCATGCATGCATGCATACATACATACATACATACATTCATGTATTAAAAATAACCACATTAAAATAATATTTTATAACCTGTAATTTATTCTTCATAATTTAAATTTATTTTTATTTTAAAAAATTCTCACTCTCCATTCGTTTCAGGTAAAGCTCCATTTTTTAATTCAATTCAATTCAATTAAGCAAAAACAAACAAAATAAAAGTATTTATTCAACTAAAGCTATCACTATCTATTTCAGTATGAAAAATGAATAAATTGATTGATTGATATTACAAAATTTTCCTTTAATTAGTACTAAGAAAGAAAAAAAGAGAGCCTGAGTTTATTTAAACTTAAAAATTTTATTTAGCAAAATGTAATTAATTCTCTTAGAATCTTTTTGCTAATTTTTGAAAATGTATTTGGATACCTGCCTACCTACCTACCTACTTCTAAAATTAAAATGTTCTAATAATAGTTTTTTAGAATTTATATATGTATAATTTTTGAAAATACTTAAAAAAAAATTAGTGTTTATGTATGAGATGAATATTTTACAAGCACTAAAAGATGTAAATAAATAAAGATAATTATTTTCTTTATGGGTGTATTTATAAATTGTGTTGAGTAATATTTTAAATAATTAAATAATTTGCAAAGAACTCTTAATATTAAAGATTCTTTTATTCTGTGTATCAAATATATTTTTCAATTAATAATAAAAATTCTTATAATTTATAGTTTTTATCTTTTTCAAGAAAAGATTGGTGGGCAATTAGTTAGAATCGAAATATTTTAAGTCTATAGATAATTCAAAAAATACAAAAGTAATGTTTAGTTCTAAGTATTAAAAAACTCACAATGGTAGTTTAAAAAGATAATTTTGAAAAATATCGATAGATAGATAGATTGCTTAGAGATATAATTAAATACCTGATGAGAGAGAAGGAGAGAGAGTCTGAGTAGATAATTCATCTCATCTTAAAATAACATGCTTTTTAAAATGGAATTTTCTGAGTAAATTAAGTGAATAAATAATATTAAAAAATGTGGTAAGAATAGTTCGAACTAAATGTAATAATAGCAAGTGTTATTATAAGAATTATAGACTTAGGTTAATTTTCAATATTACTCAATAATTACTTAGGTGTATTCTTTTAAAAATTTTAATTTAAAATTAAGAAAGTAATATCTTAAAACGTAAAATGATAATCAGAAAAGAATATCTATCTTTGAGTCTACTCGGGAGAATAGCGTCAAGTCAAATAAATGAAAAAAGAAGGGTGAAAGAATTAAGATTTATTTATTATTGATAATATTAAATTATATATTATCAGCACATAGTCTTTCCAAAACGATTTCTTGGAGGAATTAGTTTTTTTAGTGAAGAAATTAAAGAAATTTTGAATGAACAAATGATTGATTTATTTGCTAATTTGATTGATTGAAACCATCAAAAATAATAAAAATAATGAAAAGAATTAAATTCTATTAAATCCTTTTTTAAGATATTTACAAATCAAAAAAGTAAAAATAACAAACAAATATTATAGATTCCTAGGATAAATAGCAACAAGATAGTCAAAAACCATTTTAAAAAATAAATAAAAGGAAATAAATGTACCTCACTTGGATATTGTTTGGATTCCTCATGGCAGTAATAACTCTTTTTATATTTATAAATGACGAATAATGTTTTATTCGAAAAGGTATTGTATCTGTTCGCTAGGATGATTTATAAATATTACATAGACCCATCAGAATAATACTTTATCACAAAATATTCAGTAATAATATGGTAAAAAATGAGATTAAATAGAATGAATTAAATAAAATGAATAATATATTAAAATATTAGTTTAGTATTGAGCATGATTTGTTTATTGATTATTCCTATTGATATTCTCGTCACACAAAATAAAGTAATTCATTCTTTTAGATTCATAATTTCAACAAATGTTCATTGATTTTTAAAATTAGGAAAAAACGTTTTCTACTCTTGAAATAAATGTTAATCAAACATTCATGAAAGAATTAGAATTAAGTAAATTTTGCATTCATTTCAACTATTTCTAAATATTTATTTTATCCTTAGAAATTTATGTTTTGCTCATTTTGTGCTCATTCATCTTATTGCCTTTTAGCTATTTCTATTGCGAGTAAAAGCAAAAAGATTTTGATGAAGATGTCTCTATGGACACAACATCTTCTTCTTCTAAATTCTTTAAAGCACTTCAAAACACAGTAAAATATTTCTTTTGCTTTTAGTAGCTATTTTTATATTTTTTCAAACAGCTTATAAAAATTTTAAAAGAAGCAACGTTTTTTTAAGATTTAAAAATATTTGTATGTAAATTAGACTTTCTTTATACTTGTTGTTAGTGTTCTCCTTTTGTTGGGCTTAGTAATTAAAGAAAAAGATAGATCAGCCTAAGGCGAAACAGGTGATGAAGTTGATTGGGTCAAAGAAATTTTTGATGTAGAACACCGTAATTTATTGAATAACAAACATAAAGTAGAATTTTAAACTTAATACAAATATAGTTGGAGAGTCTGCAATTTCCTTCTGTATTGCCTTATTTATCAGTTTGGGAAGTATATTATGGGTCATTTATGGAAGCTATGGGTTAATCATGCTACCCCTATACCTTATTAAGGGAACTAAATCATTGAGTCAAGAAAAAGATGAAGTCTTTTCAGATCTAGATTAAGTTAAACAACAACAAAAAACTATTCAAGGAAAATATGCAAAATCACATGGAAAAATCTCTAATCATGACAAAAAGAATTTGGCTAATTTAAGAAAAAGAGAAAGGTACATTTATCTATCTAACTATTTCTTGATTTTATTGATATAGGATATTTATTTATCTATTTTGTTATATTTTTATTTATTAAATTAACTACTGCAACCATTTTTAATTTGAAAAAGAATTCTTTAGTTTAAGACTTCTAGGATCAGTGAATTAGAAGAAAACACAAATGATAATTTACAAACTCTCTTTAAGATTCTTGCCCCATTTAGAATTTTATTAGGAGTTTCATCACTGATTATTTCGTTTATGCTTTATTATTCTTTGTTCCTCTCAACTTATGACAGAGTAATCAATTTATCTTATTTTATTAGTTAGGTAAAAATAAATGAATAAATTTGTATGTAAAATAAAGATTTAGGGATCCAGCTGTGGTTTGAGATGTGGATATATCACTGAAAGAAAATAGACATTTAATCCATTAGATTAGATTTTAGTTTATTTGAGCAGTTACTATCCATTAGATTACTTCTTTTTCTTTATTATAGCAGGATATATGTATATTGCCCTTTTATATGGCATTATCAAACTCGGATTTAACTACCTTTGGTTGAAAAATTATGAAATTAGAAGATCTACTTCTTAACCTTAGGCTTTGATTATCTTTGCTTTCTTTGTTTCTCTTTGTATTATGGTTATGACTTCTCAAATTATGTATATATCACCTCAATACACTACTTTTGGTGCCTAAAGAACTGTCAAAGGTGATTAATGCACTCTAGGTAGTGTGTCTTCTTCAATAAAATATATCTGCTCCATGTCTAATATTTCTACTTTCTATAATAAGTAAAATACAATTAATTCCTTAAATATTTTTTACAAAGATTATATTAATAAATAGAATGAGTCTTAGTTTCCCTTTATTCGCTATGGTTTTCTTTTTTTCAAATGTAGCGTTCTTATTCTTCAAAAGCATATTCTTTATTTATGGCATATTCAAAGGGCGTAATTCACAAATCGATGTAATTTATTTCTTGTTTAATCTAAAATAAAATTCAATAATTAAATATAATAGGATGATGACTATTTATATGGTGATGAAGAGTAAACATAACTAATTTCCTATTATTGATTCTACAATTTATTTATTGATACCTATTTGTATAAATTAACCTGTATCATCCATCACCTTTCAAACTTAAATATTTTTACCAACTAATTGCCACTATTCTTCTTTAAATACATTTTAATTTTACTATTTTATTTTTTCATTTATTTAACAAAATCAAATATTTTCGATTCATTCATAAAAATAATCAAAAATAATTATTTTTTGAAATTACTTTTCTCAAATACGTTTTAGAGAAAGCTTTATGATAAAATAAAAATAATAAAGTTATATCTATTTTTCAAGATAAGCTTATACACTTTACAATATTCCTTAATAAGTTTAGTAAAAATAAGAAGATGATAAATTTTAAGACATTACTAAATAGGACTCTGATTATTATGAAGAAAATTGTCATTAAGTTATGTTAGGTATAATACTAATATTATGTCAGTTCAGTTTGGTAAAACTTCAGAAAATAGATATTAATAATCTATTTAACTTAAATTCTAATTTGATATTTATATTTTCAAAGTATTAATTTATTATAAAAATTATTTTAGAGAGGATATGATTGATGTATATTGAGAATACATTTTGGTAATATAAAAGAGTAAATTAAAATAGAATAGAAATATAAACAATCAAACAAACAAAATGATAAAAATAAATGTATTAATTAATATACTTGGTAATAAAATTATTACAAATTTGGTTAGATTGATAGATGAACGAACGAACGAATGAACGAATGAATCAATTCAATTAATTTGAAAGTCTGAATTGATTTTGGTAGAAGAAAATTTAAAATTATTAAGTTTATCAACATTGTGCATAGACATTGTTTTTATGTGCAAAGATCTGAGAGGCTGTATGTTTTTGTATTTTAGAAAACACCTAAATGGTAATGGTGCAATACGGTTGTTTGAGGAACTTTATTGAGGGGAAAAGCTTCTTGATTTAAAATTTTTAGTTCTCTTTTTACTTGAATTGATATTTGACTTCTTCTGCTAGTCAGTTAAAGCAGGGCTTTTATTGCTTTTATCAATATTTTTACAAAATTTTTATAAGCTTTAGAGTGGGGAGTCGTTTTAGCTTGGAATTATTTTGCTAAGTCCAAGAGAGAAATAAAGCTCTTAAGCTAGTGAAATTAATTTTGTCTTAGCTTCTTATATGCTTTTGACTTGAGGATGATTATATTTATTTGATCCCAATTACTCTTCATTAAACACATTAAGACCTAATAGCTATTAAGATTAGAGATTACCATACCCTCCTAAAAAGTTATTTACAGAACATAAAGCAGGAGCTGGAATAGTGCTCTGGAAGGGGTTATTTTGTTAATCTTCATTTTGTTGAAATCCATTTGAAATAAATTGATACTAATTAATTCTTTTATTTTAAACTCTCTAAGTATTTGTATTATAGTTGTTGTTGTTGTAGTTGTACAATTACTTTTCATTGTTTTTTCTCAAAGACAAAGGAACAAAAACAGAATTTTGAACATCTTATTCATCAAATATCTTTTATCCTATCTGCTCATAATATTAGAAATAAGGTTGATTTTATACAGTATTCTATTAATTTTAATTTAATGGAATCTAATCTAAATCGATAGCTCCATGAGCTGGTGGATTAAAAGGATTAATGCTGCTTGTATGATTAATTAAATTCATACTGATTTGATGAGTATAATTGTTATTATTTAAAGTTATATTATTTATTTATGATGTTTATTACTGATTCAAATGGCTTTGATTGAAATTATTTTATTTCTCTGAATTGCTCAATATATAAGGACTTAAAGGCTAATAGTTATTACTATTTTATGGCATATTATTATTTATGTTGTTGTTGTTATTAATTTAATTATGGAAGTTATTGTTAAAGTTACTTGCATTCTAATTTGAATTTAAATTTTGATTCCTTGTTGAGCAAGTGTTCATTTGAGATGTTGATTGCTGATTTAAATAGAAATCTTTATAAGCACTAAATTTGATTTGAATTTTCTTCCATTTATTTTCATATTAAATATTTGATTGAATAAGAATTGTATTTTTATCAATAGCATCAGCTAAATCTCTTTTTAGAGTGTCTATTAATGTCTCTTTTTGTCTTAAATTAAAATAGCTCTTCTCCAAACTCTTTCTCAATTTCCTAATTTCGTCTTGTAGGATTGAGTTCTCTTCAAGGATAGGCTTTAAATCTGAAATAAGTTCTTCATCTTACTAAAGAAATTGCAAATTATTTAAGATATATTACTCATCTGAAATAAGTTTTTCTTATTTTCGTTTTTGCAAAAGCTTTCTTTTATCTATTAGAGACTTGAATTAGTTGTAAATTTACTGTTTAATTTATTCTTATTTCATTTAATTATTAACACTTATCTGCTAAACCTTCAAAGCCTTAGTCAAATCTAATTTAGGAACATTCAAGTTTGAAATAATTGAAGCATTCTAGAAGCTATTGTTCAGTGTATTCATTTTATTCATTGGCAAGTTTGGGTTAGTCGTTTAGTTTTATTCATTTGGCTTGTAAAAACTTACATTATTTTGAGAATTCTAATATCCTTACTATCCCTCAGTTATCATGAAAGTATTGTTGTTGCTATTCATGTTATTCGTATTACCAAATTGTATATTACTTTAATTCTTCTTAAGGGCTTTCACTAAAGGAGAATTTGAGTACTATCTTTAATTCAAACAAGTTCCTTCTTCTTTCTCTTTTTTGAAATTTACTTTATCAGGAAGAACTTCTTCATAATAACTTAAATTTGAAAAGTTGCTGCTTAACATATCTTCATCACCAAATATTTTCTACTAATCTGAATTTTTAGTTGTTAAAAAAAGAACGTTCAAAATAAATTAAAAATTTTATCATTAAAAATTTTTTTTCCAATCAGATAGATATTCTTGACAAAAATACAAATTTGTAAATAATGAAGAGATTTTGCTATTTTAACAGATCAATATTTCAATTTCAAAATTAAATTAACTACCCTTTTAAAATTGACAGTGAATTATTTTAACCTTTAGAAGCTAAAATAGGATTGTAGTTTTATAAAAAGTATTCGTTTTAGGAAATTGTATTTGTATTTTACATCAAATATTAATTTATTTTATTGTGAGTAAAAAATGTCTTTCATTTAATTAATTAGAAAAAATAGCTTTTAAATAAGATTTTTCGAATAAATCATTTATTTGCAGAATTTTCTATCTAAATTCATTTGCTTAACTTTCTTATTTAATTTTAATTTATTAGATAGGATATCTCTCAATCACAAAGGATTAATTAAATTAAATTAATTTGACTTCAAAAAAATAAAGATGAATTATAATTATAAATTACTGTGAATGATTTTAGAGAGAGTTAAATTGTCTTTTTTATTGAACTTGAGTGATTGGAGCTCAGAAGTTAACAGCTTTTGATTTTAATAGAATAAAATTAGATAAATTATAAAAAACTATCCAAAAAAGAATTGATTAATATCTTTCTTTAGATGAAGTTCATCAAAACTAATCAAACAAAAATTGTTATTCATAATTTCATTTATTCATGTTTTTGTTTTTTGTAAAGATAAACAAAATATTGATGATTACAGAGTTTATCATGATAAGCTCGTTTTTTTACTCTTCTAAGAATTTAATTTTTGCATTTTTTCTGTTGAGTTACTCCAAACTCTATTCTAGTAAACTATTCAGCTCAATTATTTTTTATGAAGTCTTTTTGTCATCTGCCTGTTTTAATAAAAATAAATTGAATTTTTATCATCGTATTTAAATAATTTAAGCATACTTTTGGTTGGATTGAAGACAATTTATTCAATTCTATAATGTTGAGGCCTTTTTTATCTGTTTTGGAATCTGTCTATCTTTAATTAAGTTAATTTATTTCGATCAGTTGCTGTTAAATGCAATTTTTCAAAGAGATAATTTATCCATTTAATGATTCAATAAGGTCAATTTCTTCTAGCTATAATCCTTCCATAATCTATTCATGGATGAGGGCCTGTTTTTAAAACAATAATTTTATTATTTCCGTTAATTTTTGAAATATGAAATTGAAAGAAAGATTATTCTGTGAAATAGTTAATTCTTAATTAGTAAACAAATTATTTGTAGAGTTATTTTGTTTGTTAAATTGTATTATTTAAGTAATACCTTAGATAGGGCTGCATCTCTTTCACTTTGAACTACACTTATAAGGGCAACAAGCCTTTTATTTTCAATCATTGTTTTATTAAATAACTATTAAAGCATGTTATTTGTCCTCTGGACTTCATTGCATGTACATCTTGCTTAGGCTTATTTATTTTTAGTTTACAGTGAGCCATTTCTCTAATATAGCTAATTTTGTAATGAATACTAACACTAAATTTATTTGATTTCTTCTAAAATTTCTTGCTTTTCATGCTACAATTTAATCAATTTCTGTAAATTCAAATTTTCATCTCTTAGCTAGTTGTTTTCCTTCTGCAAAAAATCTATTTTAGTTTGAAATTTCCGCTTGAAATCTGCTTCTTAAAGCATGAGTAAAAAGAATATATCTGTATTTATAAAAACTGATTATTGATTGGCCAATCAATAATAAATGATTTTGCAATGATATTAGCAAGTATCAGAAATAAACTAGGAAGTGGCACCTTTATTCAATGAATTACAGTATCGCGGCTTTTAATATAATGAAATACTGTAATTGGCAACAGCTTTCTCTTTAAATTCTTTATTAGAATCTTGCTATTTTGAACCAAATTTTTTATAAAATTCTTCTTTTCTTTAAGAGTTATTTTCTGCTTAATTTCAATGAATATTTATAAATTAATTAGCTGTATTGACATATAAACTACTAACAAAACTCTTAACATAAGGTAGCAAATGAATTTAATATTTTAAATACAATTTTTATTGATTTTACTGCATATTTTTACTTTACAAATAAAAAATTACATTGTTTTTTTTCTATCTTCAAAACAAAAGAAAGAAAGAAAGAAAGAAAGAAATAAATGGTATTTACTATTCTTGCTCTATCAAGAAAATTTAAAAATAATAACCTCCAAATCTAAATATTTTTAATCTTCACCTCATATTTATTCAAATTGTAATCACAATATTTTTTATCAGTTTAAATTAATCACTAAAATTTATTTTTACTTTAAATCAATCTAGTAAAAAAAATTTTTCTAAATTTGATGAAAAAAGAACATAAATATCTTTCATCATATTCTTTAAAATTTTAATATACACTCTAAATTTATTTAAATTGTTTAAGTCAAATAAAAGGTCTCTCATTTCTCTTTTACTAGTACTCACCCCCATTCCCAAACTGACTATTAAAATTTGTTAATTTTCCAGAAATAAATGCTTTTTTTAAAATATTTATTGTTACGATGGAATTAATGCTTAACTTCTAAAATCGATTATTTTTGAATAATATTCAATTTGTGAAAAAAGAATATTCTAAAAACATTAAAAATATTAAAAAATCAGTTTAATTTATTTGGCCTATGCTAATTTTATCTTTTAAGCTTACTATTAATTAAATTGATTTATTCAGATTCTCAATATTTATTTTTTAATATAATTTCTTCATAATTTATAAAAAATTTAATTAAAATTATAGTTTTTAATGAATTCTCCAATTCTTTCTGCTTTTCATTTTCCTTAAATAAATATCATTATCAATCATTTAATCATTTTATCTAATTTACAATTTGTCTTTTGAATGATTAAGCAATAAAAATTTTTGATTCCTTATGCACAAAAATAGACAAGAACTAATTCCTCTTAATTTTAATATCAAGCACATAATTTAACAAATTTATTTCAATTTTTTGTTTAATTACCTACCATTAATAAAAGAATGGAATCAATTTAAAGTAATTAAAAAAGTCAGAAAACAAAACAAATATCTACATATACCCACCTACCTACCTTGAGTGCTTTTGAGTATAATCAAATCCTGTAAATTTTTTGCAAGCCCACTAAATTTTTCATTTTGGTAAAATTGGTGTTTTAGTTGAGATAAGAATGTAGAACATTTAAGATGATTTAAAATAAAAATAAATATTAAATTTTAAACAATTTTTGAATTAAACAATTGAGAAAATTTTTGAGGGAGAATCAATTATGAAAATGATCATTTTTTATACATTTTTTGTAAAGAATAGATTTTATTTTCAAAAGATCTTTTAAGCATTTAAATTTGACTTAAATTTTTAGCTAGTTAGTTAGTTGTTAAAGAGAGAGTTAAAAATTATTAGAAATATCTTTTTTTGATAATAAATAAATTGTAATTAATCAGATCACTTAATTAATTATTGAGATGCAAAGTTTAATTGATATTCCTCAGAAATGTTTAGCTTATTCCGCTAACTGGTATCTAAATTAAATTTCAGCTTATGATGTTAGCACAGATTTGTTTGCATATGGATCAAATAGTGATATCTATATTATTAATTATAAGCAAAAGAAATATGAAACCATTTTATATAATTCTAACATGAGAGAAAAGATTTCATGTGTTTAATTTCTGACAATTAACATGATTGATTAAGATTAAAATGATGAAAAAGAAGAAATCTAATAAAATTTAAATAAAGATATTATTATTCTAGCTGGCAGCACTAGTGGTACATTTTACATTTACAGTTACAATCAATAAAGTAAAAGATCTGAATTATTAGAATAGCAAAACATAGTTTTAAACTAAACAATTGTTTCTATTCATGTAGACAATAATCAATTTAATAAATATGTCTCTAAAATTATAATTTAGCTCTAAAATGGGTCTATCTTTCATCTTTAGTATGATCTTATCAAAAACAAAACTATTTCTTTGAAAATCAACATCCAGCAAACAAAATCTAATTTAAAATTAAAATTCTCCTCTTGTCTATCTGGCTTGAATTCTTAACACAATTCTTCTACTTAGCAACCGAGTTAAAATAAATACACAATCAATTTTTTTGAAGAAGGATAAATCTTTTTATATGAAAATAACAATAAGATATTTACTCATTAAATTGAAGGAAAAATTTTAACTTTGGATGAAATCCCAAATCAATCAGCAGGCGACCATGCTCAAAGATATATTTTGCTTAAAAAAATAAAAAATTACATCTTTCTTAACTTGATAGAAATAGAAATAAGCTTTAACAAAAATCAAAATGTTTCAAAAAACAATTAAACTTCTTAGAAAACTGATCCCTCTTCTGAGTTAAATGAACGATAAGAAAATCTCATTGAAGAAAATAGTGAAGAAGTCATTGAAAATAAAATGAAAAATGAAGAAATCTAATAGAAAAATCAGTAAGGAGAGCTAGAAGAAAAAAATGAAATTTCAATGCAAGAAAAATCAGATGAAAAATAGAAAAATAAATTTGAGGTTAAAAGCATTGTTGATATTGAAATATTCTTTATTTATAGTAAGAAGAATATTGATTTGCTTTAATCTAGTTTTACAATTAAGAGTTTGGATTATGATAACTTTATTCTAACTGGTAAAATGGGAGATATTTATATTTTCAACATTAATAAATTCGTTGCATTTTCAAAGAAGAATTAAAAACTTACCATAAATCCATTGAGTGCACAATACGACGATACATACTACTCAAAGGTACCAGATACAAATCACTATGATGGAATTTTCACTATTTAAACAGTTTCAGATTAAAAGTTAATAACTCTTTCAATTGATAGAAGGATTTCTTTTTTTAAAATAAATAAATAAACTGTTTCCTCAATTGAAGATGAGTCAATCATGTAACCACAAATTGAAAATTAAGATGAAACTGAAAAAGAAGAATAAAATAATTAAAGTATTCCTTATTAGCTTGAATTTGAATGGTAATTAAGTTGTTTAGGAGCTAAAGTTAACTCATTGGCAAATTCTTAAGTTGAAAAAGAATTAATTTACATGAGCTGCTTAGATCATACTGTAAGAGTTTGGGATTCTTCTAAAACAGTAAATTTAATTATTCTTTTCATATTAAAAAGCTTCAATTTTGATAAATAAATTAAATAAAGCATGACTAATTATATGTCAAAGAGTATTACAAAAGAATTGACTAACTCAATGTCAAGCAAATGCTTCTTCACCCTTAATTTGAAAATATCATGGTTCTATTTTTACAAGACAACCCGAAAAAATTAGGTAAAAAAAATAGTCAAATTATTTCATTTTAAAAAAACCAATTTAATTTATTCATTTAATTAGTTGGGTATGACTTATTTAAAGAGAAAATAAGCTTTGAATATACAAGTAACAGAGATATATTGAACTTAAAATGGATTAAAAAAGAGTATGCTGATGAACTTTAAAATATTCTATTTGAGTCTGCAAGTTCATTATAATAGAATTCAGCAGGTAAAATCTTTTTAAATATAACTGGAAATACTAAAAAATAATTTAAATTAAGGAAAACAAGACAAATAAGGATAGGAGAAGGCTTTGTAAAAATAGATTAAAGTAGAAAGAGATCACATTGAAACTAAAGAAAAAGGTTTGTTGGCTTAAAACGATGATCATTACTTACTAGTATTCAAGAAAGGAGGATTCTTAAGTTTGATTAATCTAGCAGATTGTACTATTTCTATTGAAGATTATTTAATTTGTGAAAATAAAAATAATGTTCAGCAATTAGATTTAGAGATTGTTGAGAATTAAATATTTGCTGTTTTTGCTTAGTTAGGATGCATTAGCTTTTATTGTGACTATTAATATAAATAGTTCTAAAATATGCATAAAAATGTAGTGAAGAGTATAGCTTTTAAGTAAACATAAGAAGATAATTCTAGATTAATCATAGCTTGTGCTTGCTTAGATAGAAGAATCAGTGTTTATGCAGGAAATACAAATGATGTTTCATCATTTTAATTCATTACTTATCTTAAACACGAATATCCTATTGAGAAGGTTATGTTCTCTCCTATAGAAGATTGCTATTACTTGCTTTCTATAGCTCAAAATCACAATACCCTATAAATACACAATCTTTAGCCAAATCATTTAAATGAATTAGCCTAATAACTTAACAACAATAATACTATTGCTGCATCTGGAATAGATAAAAATGAAAGTGATGAAGAAAACGAAGAAACTTCTAATGAAATTAAACCTGAAACACTAAATAAACCAGATTATTCTTCTCAAGATTAATAAAATAAAATATCAAATTAAACCAACAAAAACAATAACTAATTGATCTCATTAGAATACAAAAATATTAGAGGCCATAGAGGATATATAAATGATGCTATTTTTTCTCCATTAGATAAAAATCTTTTGATAACATGTAATTAAAATTATCTTAAATAATATCTTTATTTATTCTAATTAATTTAATTTATTATGAAATCATTTATTTAGGTTCTGATGATTAAACTGTTAAATTTTGGTCAATTGATACTATTATTCACAAGAGCTATCCTAAAAGGAAAAAGAACAAAAATAATAATAATAACAATAAAAAGCCAGATGAAAGCTTTTTGAATGCAACAAGTTAACAAAAACCAGACAATTTCAATAAAAAAAATAACAATAATAATTCTAATTAAAACTTTAAATAAAATAAATTTAAGTAAAATTAAAATAACAATTAATAATAATCAAAATATTTTTAGAATAATAAATTCAACAAGAAGTCTAACAATAATTGAGTTTTCTCAAACAAACAAACAAACAAGCAAATACATATTTAAAAAAATGCTAAGATCTTTGTGTAAAATATAAAGATAATTCAAAATTAACACTCACTCTTTTTAGGGAATTATTAATATTTATGGTATTTTTAAAAAATTGCTAAAAATCTATAAACCATAAAATATTAATTTTCCCTGGGTTGTTTTGAGCTAATTAATTTCTAAAACAAATTAGTCTGATTTCTTCAAAAAGATAAAATTTGGACTGGTCATGTGAATTCCACCCCTATAAAACTACATTATACTTTAATAATCTAAAATAATTAATATAATAATACATTATAACCTATTCTTCTTATGATATCATAATTTAATAATAATAAAGTACCATTTCGTTCATAATATTTTGGAGGCTAAAAGAATAGATTAATTATTTAATAATTAACCTCTTAAAATGTATAAAATACAAACAAAATAATAATAAAATAAAATAATAAATAATATTATGATATATGTTAACTAATATGTGAATAGTAAAATTAGTAATATTTACATTAAATATTATGCTCATAAGCAGTATTTAGATTTAGAAATATCAAAATTGTTATTAAAAATGGAAGATTCATAATATTTTTAAACAATATGAATGTAGAATAACAAATTTATTTTGGATAGTGAATTAGTTAGTTAGTATTTTATAAATGTGTTAGTTACAAAATGGAAATAAAAATATAGAAATTATTGATAGATAGATTATAGAATGATATTTTTAATTTAAAAAATATACCTAAATTATATTTTATTTTCTCAAATTAAAATCTTTATTAAAAATTTGTTTTATTATTTTTCTGAATCATCATAAACGCTTGAGACCAAAGAAGCCTTCTCCTCCAAATTCACCTGTATAGGTTAAAGAAATTCTGGCTCTGGCAGGTAGGATAATGAAATCAACTAAAGTTAATCCTTTATTTAAATTTAGTATGAAAATTAAATTAAATGTAAATTTGAAATAAAATCATGTTTGTTACCAGTAATGATGCCAGCAGAGTGCTTAATATCTTTTATTTTTCCTGAAGAGTGATGCATTACATAAGAAGCAGTATTAACTGCGGACATTATTGGTTCTCCATTTATTAAAATTTATATTGTTGGTTTCTTTTTAGCAAAGAATCCAAGTGTAACCTAATATAAATGAATAAATTAATTTTGAATTCAAATTACAAAAGAAATTGTTGTTAATTATTTATTTATTTACTTCGTACAAACCAGGAGCAACAACTAAAATACTAGTTTTTTCTTTTTCCCATAAGTAGTTATCAGGAAGAGTATTTACTAATTACACTTCCCATGGAATTAGAGATCCAGCTTTTATCTCACCTGATTTCCAAGTCCATCTACCAACTATATTTTCAGTACAAAGCTATTCATTTATAATAGCCTAATCGCTTACTATATTGTTAAGATCTTCTTAATAGCTCTTCTTTTCTAATTCACGATGAATATCACTTAAAGCTCTATTTACATCATCAATATCTATTTTTATTTCATTAAATTAATAAAAACAATTTAAAGCACCATAAATTAATTACTTGATTTAGCATCTAAAAGTGTACAAACATCCTTAATATTTGATTTTAGTAGCATATCACGTTATAGTTCCTCAATAGCTAAATTAGCTTAATTAGCAAAATGATCAAATTCCTTTAAATTAACCTTATCTTCACATTCTCTAAATACCTTCTCAACCATCTTTCTCATATCTTCTATTTCCTAATTGCTTACCTATTTATATTAAATTTAAAATGTTTATGAAAATCAACAAATATTCATATTTATTATTTCTTTTATCAAACATTTTTTAACTAAAACTTTAAAGTCTAAATAGAAATTTTAAATATGAATAAAATTCTCAATATTATTTTAAGTTGAGTAAATTTGTCTATTAAGCTTGTATGTTTTAGCATTCTTTATAAACCAAACAAAATCAAATAATTTAGAATATTTGAGATATCAAGAACGTTTGTTTTTTGTTGAAAACATACAATTTAAATTGTTGTTAAAAAGAGATTATAAAATCTATTTTCGAGAATAGAGAATTCGTTTAAGCAAACTACTTTAATTAATTCAATAAAAAAGTTACCTTTGCGGCAATTAAGTTGAGGACGTTAGCATTATCAGCCTTTTGGGAGAGGGCTTATTATACATCAATAAAGTTAGCTTTTTTATCAAGAATTTAAAGGAGATTGGCTTCATTTTCTCCAATGTAATTTTTAATTTCGTCTTTTAATTCAAGGAATCTTTGAGAGATATCACTCTAACAAGCATTTAGTGCATTTTATACTTCCATTAAATCTGTTTTTTCTTCTAAGGCATTTAAAACCTTGACTCTAAACTCAATGAATTCATTTTTATCAAGCTTCAAAAGGAAATTTTCATTAAATTCTTTCTTTAAGGTTTCTAAATCATCTAAAAGATACTGAATTTCTTTTTGTATTTCTTTTTTATAATTAGCCAAAAGTCCCTTGTTGAAATTTTGCATTTATTCTTAATCATTTCTTCTTTCTTCATTTACACTCTTAATATTCTCATGGGCTTTAAGAATTTCTTCTCTTAAATTATCAAACAATTATTCATTCTTTTTAAATTTATCTTGCACCAATTCTTCCTATGCTTTTCTGAAATTTATTGTTTAATCTTTCATGTCTTGCATGTCTTTAATAAGCTCATTTCTATTATTTAACAAAAAAAACATGTTTTTTTAAATTAAACTCAAAAGAAATTTACCTGAGTTGGTTTGACATTTAATTAAATAAATCAACATCAACCTTTTAAGCTACTTAATTGTAGATTTTATCTAATTCCTTTTGCTCTGCTTTTTTATTTAATGCTTAATTTGTATTGAAACGTAGGTCTTCTAATTAATTTTTAATGAAGCTGACTTCCTTATCTTGAATTTACTTAAATGCTTCAATTTCATTTGTAGCTTATAAGATTTAGCTCTAAATAATCTATTATAAGAGTTTACTATTAATTTTTTTACATAACTTTAATATAATGTTTACTTCAACATCAGTTCTGTCTGCTTTGTTAGAAAGAGAATTAACCAATAAATTAAAATCATTCTTTTCAACTTTACAGTCGAGTAATTAGTGAATCTTTTCAAGCTAATGATTATCTACCTTGCTCTCTACCATTGTTAAAAGATTTTAGATATCAGTAGTCTCAGCTTTCCTAGCTTTTTATATAAAAATAATCATATTAATTTATGAATATCTTCTTAATTCTTCATTCATTTTCCACTCAAATCATATTTTTTAAAAATTATTCGGAGGAGGGAGACAAGAGAATTTTTTTCTTTAAAATACCAATGTGCCATTTAAAAATATAAAGTGGAAAAGAATCTTTGATTTGACTAAAAAATGAAAAGTATGCCCACCCATCCCCCCTTATCGTTTATTATTTTTAAAAATTAAATAAACCCAAAATAAGCTTACCTAACATAGCATCTATTTCAACTTTATTTGCTTTTCTTTAAAGTGCATTAGCAACAGATTATTTATTAGCTTTTTGATCTAATTATTCATTAACTTCTTCTAAGTTAGCTTTCTATGCAAGCTGATTAGAAATACTTAATATGTCTTATTAGAAATTATTTCTATAAGATCTCAAATCTTAAACCTATTCATCAAGTTTGACATAAAGTGCATCTATTTCACTGCTGAATTAATTAAGATTAACTTTATTTTCTAGTAAGAGTTTTATCTATTTAAACAAAGCAATCATTAAGATTATGATGATAAAAAGTTAATTACTTCTTAATGAGATACTTTGTTAGACATCATGTAATCGAAATCTTCCTTCAAAGTGCATCTAATAATTTAATTTTAAATTATATTTGTGAAGTTTTTTGAATTTACAACAAATAAATAAATTAAATATTCAAAGATAAGTTTTAATTAATAAAATATTAGTCAGTGCAAGTTAGCTAGCCAGTTTAGATTTCTTGATTAATCAATCTCTTTGAATAAAAACTAAACATTTATAAATCTTTCAATTATTTACTGCTAAAATCTGTTTTAAAGATCATCAAATGAAGGTCTACCTTCTAAAATTTAGGCTAATTCATTTAAACTTTCTTTGACATCTTCAACATTTGCTTTGCTATCTAAGTAGTCTTAGAGATTTACAATTTTAACCTTTTTAATTACAAAATATGCTTAGCTATTTGCTTTTGTTTACAGGATAAATCTAATAATATGTAATATTTTATCATATCCAATATTTACATTTGAAATATTTTGTCTTTCTAATTCACGGATAGCTTCCCCTTAGTTCTTTACTACATCAGTCAGTGCTTTGAAAGTTAATCTAATAATATCTTAAACGTTTCTCCAATCATTTGTGCCCTTTTAACAAGAAATAAAAATAGTTATTTTGAAAAACCATAATCTTTATATTAATTCTCTCCATTTTATTTTGCCATTTTCTTAAATAAATTAAATATCTAATCTTAATCTAAGATTTCAACAATTAAATATGCTAATATTTAAACATGGCATTTAATAGATAGAGCTAGTAAAATTAGTCAAAAGTTTTACTGATAGAAGATCTTCAACTAAAACTACTGAAAAAGGATCAACTTCAGATTCAGTAATCAAAACTTTTCTTTGGGAATACTTTTATGAAAGCGGACTTTAGCTATTATTCATAAATGTTTGTTTGTTTGCTTGATATTGACTAAATAAATGTTTTTTTTTTTCAGAATAATAAAAATACCAAAAAATAATTAATTTTTTACAGTTAATAATGCTTTGCAAAAACTTTAATATTTTGATTTAATTTTTTTACATGAATTCTAAAAATTCAATAATATTTATATGGATGTATGTATGATTTTGCTTGAATATTATCTATTCATTCATTTATCTATCTATCCATATTCAATTTACCTAAACATCCCAACCAAGTCTTTCATCTAGAGATTTTGATTTTAATTTATTAATTGCAAATTTTCGAATTTTTAAACAAAGATATGCACAGTTCATCAATAAATAAAATAGCCCTCACAAACTACTCATTCATTTCTATTTTTTTTATTGCTAAATAAAAATTATTGCTTGAGTTTCAAACAGTTTAAAAAGATTCATTTAAAAATTAAAAAATCTCTCTAAATTTCAGTAGAGTATAAATCTTATTTCTTCCAAAAACTAATATTAATTTTTATACCAGTAAAAAACTCATTTCTATTGCTTCAAGGCTTACAAATTTTTAAATAAATTATTTTATAGAAATAAAATGAATTAATAAAAAATACTTTCAATTTAAATATTTTTTACAAATAATTAAATTGTTTTTTTATAAACAATATTTTTGAGGAGATAACATAAATTTATTTTATTTTTATTATTTGATAAGCTCAATATCTTCAATAAAATTTATTTTTCCATAAAATAATTTTTATTTTTTCACTCATTCAAATTTTTCAAAAATAACTCCAATAACTTAACTCAAAACAAAAAAATAAAAATTTTAAATAAAAAAAGCATTATTTTAAGTTAAGATTATTTTTTTATTTATTTATCAAATATAACTTGATGGTTCTTAAATCTAAAAAATAATGCTTAAATATTTAATTGAAATTAAGAATTATGAATGATTATTTATTGTTTTTAATCTTATTAAAAGTCAGAATATATTTGCTAAAAAAATAATTTTTAGCATTTATTTAAATTAAGTTTTAAAATATGAATTACTTATTTACAGTTCATTACAAATATTTTGGTTTGAAAATTTGCAAATGAAAAGTGAAACAAAAAATAAAAGATTTAAAATATATACAATTTAAAAACTATTCAAATATTTCTAACAATAAGTTATTAGATTTCCTGTCCAAAAAATCAATTAATTTACTAAATTACTAAATTATTAAATTTTATAAGATTGTTGCTTTTCAGATTAAGTTATTGTTTTCTTTTAGGTTTTTTCTGTTAAAAATTTATTGAGATATTAATTTATACTACCCTATTTAAAATATTTAAAGTATCAAACAAGATCTACATCTAAATTTTAATGAAGTGTTCTAATTTATTATTATTAACAATTTAATAATCATTTTTTTTGTTTATTAAATAAATTTACTTAATGTGTTTATAAGCTACCATAACTATTTCGCCTTCTTCAATTTTTCTTTGATTTTAAATAGAAAGAATAAAATAAACTGAATTTTATCTAAGTAACGAATTTTACACTTATTCTCCATCTATGTCATAATTACCACCTTCCTTGAATTTAACAAAGACAACTTTGTCTTAATTTGGAGTTTCAATTTCTTTTTATTTATTAAATAAATATTATCTTTTGAAGATTTAAATATAAATACATATTTTTTCCTAATTCTATTTCTAAACTTAAGAGTTGTTTTCTTAATCTTCACTTTCTATTCCTATATTTCCAAAGCTTTAAGGCAACTTATTCAGCAAATGGTTTTGAAAAATGGACTATCTAAGTGCTGAATAACTATAATTGAATATATATTAGATAAATATATTTGCTATTGAATGTAAACAATTAAATTACTTTTTTATAAATTCTTTTTCTTAGAGATTAAGATAATCATATTTGTTATGTTTGATAATATTCATGTAATATTTTTAAATCTATTCATTAAAGTTAATTTTAACATTTTCTTTAACTGAATATTTATTTTACTTTATAAAGCCTTGTTCTTGTATACAATTTTATTAAATATTTTACTCTTTCACATTCTTCTTTCATTAAATCTTGCAAAAATTTATTTTTAGGATGTTAAAACTTTTTATCGTCATTTATACTCTATTCAAATTCTTTTATTTGCATTTCCTATTCATTTAATAATTTGAAGATATTACAATAAAAGTTATTAACCTTAAGTAAATTAACATATAACGCTAATAAATTCTTAAAATGTTTTTAATTTTGACTGCTTTACCTAATTTTGTATTAGCTCAAATAGATCATCAATAATCTATTATTAGTAGAGAATAATATCAGGACAATACTTTTCTTAGGTTATAACTTTTATAATCAATTCAATATCTTAATTTAAACTATTATCTTCTTCTTCACTGTCATTTTTATCAGCATTTTCGCTCACTACATCTCCCAATTCATCATATAATTCATATTCATTTTAAATATCTTATTGTCTTTTTCCTTTTTTGGATTTGTTGCCTTAAATATTGCTGTGTTTGCGGTTACTAAAATTCTCAGTATCTTGATCATTTTCATCTTCTTCATTTGTAACCTTTCTAATAACTTTTTTATCAAATTACTTTTTAACTTCTTCCATTTCATCTGAATAATCCTAACTCATTTTGTTTAATTTTGCTTTAGAAATTTGTGAAAAGCTAAATCAATTTATTTAATTATTTTTTTTTGCTACCTACAATCAAAAATATCCTTTTTTGATATTATAATTTCTACTCTTTTAAGAAACAAGTTTTAGTGGAGGTAATTTAATATGAATTACAATATTTTACAGTTTTACCGCTAAATTTAAATCAACTCTTATCTATTTAATAAAATGTGTGTGTTTAACATCACCAATAAATTCAAAAACATTAAAAAATAAAATATATTTTAAAATGGCTAAATATTATTTTAAAACAATTAAATTCACATTTTAAATTACCAATGACACTAAAGTAGAGTCTTTTATATAGAAGCTTTTCTTTACAACTTTTTATTTGATTCACATAAACTTTAGTAAAAAAAATATTTTGATTTTTGATTTTATTTATTTATGATTAGAAGCATAAAATGAATTAAAAATAATAAGTAGATATTTGGGGTTTTTTGAGGTTAGGTTTTGGCCTTGAGAATTAAACTTTTGGACTCAAAATTTAAGATTCAATAAGGAATATTTATAAAACAATTTGTGAATAAATTTCTTATAAAAAGATAAAATGGATTATAAACTTGAATATTGAAGTATTGTTTGTTGTGGTAGGTAATATTATGAAATTAGAAGTTAAATTTGTAAGATAAAACTTTAATAAGTTAAATTATGAGAATATTATATATATTAAAAATATAAACAATAGATAATTATTCTAAAAATAATATTGATTGATCGATCAACCCATTCTTAAGATACCAGCTTCTACGAGCTTAGCAATCTTAGGAGCAAGGGTAGGATCACTTAAAATCTTGGAGGCTTCCTTAGGATCTTATTGAAGAGATCTAAGAGCGTTTTAGACTTCAGGAGTTCTTAAGATTTATTAGATTTCAGGATCAGCCATAGCGTGTTAAGCTCTTTCTTATTGTTCTTTTTCATCACCACCTCCCATGTAAGCTTACATTCTAGTTCTTTCTAGGAGTTCTTTTAATTCTTAGTTTTCAGGTTGAATCTTCAAACCCTTTTCATAAATACCTAAAGCCTTGTGGAATTCCTTCAAGGCAGTGTGGCATTATCCCTTCTTAATGTAAGCCTTGATGTAGTTTGGGTCCATTTCAAGACACTTATCCAAATCCTTCAAACCACTAGGGAATTCCATCAACTTTTAGTAACAAATACCTCTGTTACAGTAATATTTAGCTTCCTTGGGGTTTCTCTTAATGCATTCGTTATATTCTTGTAAAGCTTGAGGGAATTTACCATCAGTGAAGAATGCCTTAGCTTTATTAAAAAATTAAAATATTTATTTAAATTCATAGGATTAAGTGCTTAAAATAAAGCAAATAAATAAATAAATTATTTACCTTTTTCATTGTGTTATTCAGCCAATTCAGGGTTAATGTAAGCCAAAGCATCAGCTTCTTTTTTAATCTTTTCAATTTGCTTCATTTCAAGCTTGACCTTAGGATTGTTGTCTTCTAATAAAGATTTGTCATACCATTATAAGGATTCAGTATACTTTTCTTGCTTAGCAAGGATGGAAGCCTTTCTGGCAAAGATCTTAGCAATCTTTTAGAAATCCTTAATGCTATTATCATGAGCAACCTTCAAAGCGAGTTCAATAGTTTCTAAGGCAGCATCGTAATTTTTTTGTTCGATGTAGACAGCAGCCTTATTGTTGTAGTAAAGAATTTCAGTGGGTTATAATTCGATAGCCTTGTTGTAGCATTCCAAAGCCTTTTCAAAGTTTTTGGCCTTATAGAAATCATTACCTTCATTCTTAACCTTTTCGTGTTCAGGAAGATTAGATTGGGGAGCAGGAGAAGGAGCATGAGTAGGCTTCTTGTATTCTTCCTTCTTAGGAGCAGGCTTAGGAGCTTCTTATTTAGCATTATTTGTGAAAGGTTCAGGGATTTCTTCTTCCATCTTAAAATCGTCTTGAGCTTAATTGGCAGAAGTAGTAGATGAAGTGTGAGTGGTTTCAGTAGTTTCAGGCTTTTATTTATCAGCATTTTACTTATCTTAGAAATTGAAGTTAGCACCTTAGTTGAAAGCACCAGGGCCTCCAAAGTCAGAAATAAGAAGATTGAAAGCTTCACCCAAACGAGGATCTTGTTGCATCAAGACTTAGAACATTTGAGGGCTCTTCTTAATCATTTCTAACTTAGTCATGAAAGAAGGATCCTTCAACCATTCAGCAGTTCTAGGATTGGCAGCAAGCTTTAACATAATTTAAGAAGTAATAGCGTCGAATTAGCCACTTCCACCAGTAGATTCTATTGATATTATGAAAATATATTAAAATATTAGCATTAATAAAATTGTTGATTTTATTCTTCAAATCTGTTGAAAAATATCTTTCAATTCAATTTATTTCTTATGTTTGTTTCTGTTTTAAAATTTTAAAGTGGGCTTGAATAAAATATGTTGTTTTATTTTTTAAGAAACATATTGTGTATTTTACTTTATAAATATTCTTAAAGTATTTTATTCACTATTCCTGATATTCATATCTTATTTATTGTTAGACATAAACATTTATACTTTCATTTATCTTTTAAATATTTAGTTTATTAGAACAATCAATATCCTCTCTTTTTTTAAAGATAAATGAAAGATGATTGCTTGATAATTCTTTGAATGATAAAGCTATTTTGGAAATTCAATCAAGAATTAAGATTAAGATGTTGAATTGATATTGAAATAGCCATCTAAAGTCAAGTTAATATCTGAAATTAGAAAATTTTGTTTACCTTCTTTAAGTTCTTCTTCAACTTTAGAGAGTCTTTCTTTCAAAATAGCATTGGTGGGTTCATATTCTAAACCTTTTTTGAATGTGGCAACAGCTTCAGTTAAATTACCAAGTTCATATTCGGCATGACCTATAATTTAATAATATACATAAGCATTTAGGATAAATTTTAAAATTTTAATTCATAAATAGAACATCAGAAAATATTTCAATTTCCTATTGCAGCTGGAAAAATGAAGATTCATTTTTCTCTTTGCCTTTTTCAAGAAAATTAAAATAATTCTCTGAGGATAATGAGATGATTGAGGAAGTTTACCCTTTCTTTGGTAGCCCTTAGCCCAGTCTGGCTTAATTTGGACACACTTAACTGCATCAGCAAGAGCTTCTTCAAGCTTATTGAGAGAAGCATAAGCACCACTTCTGTTGGAATAGAAAACGTGGTCATTTGGGTTGATTTCAATAGCCTTGGTGAAGGCATCGATGGCATCTTAGAAACGGTTTTCTTGGAAGGCCTTGTTACCTTCGTTTTTGAATGCAGTAGCTTGTTCAAGAGACATTTTATTTAATTATTACTTACTTTGTTTGATATTTTTAATATATTTTTTACTTTTTGAAAAATTAATTAAATTATAATAATATTAAAAAGAAGAAGAACCACTTTATATATATAATCAATTATAACAAGAAATTTAAAGTTTCTGATACAAATCACATAGAATTTTAATAATCAAATACCCAAAAAATAAATAATTTATTAATAAATGTTCAAATGAAACAAAACAGATAGATAGATATCTCCAATTATTTAATTAAATAATATCTTCCTAATCAAACAAACAAGCAAATAAATAAAAGCTTTTCTGTTTGCTATATATTAAGTTCAGAAGGAATATCTTTCTTTGTTTCTATTTAAAACTAAATAATTAAATAAATACATACATAGAAAGACAATTTTTCAATTTAAGTTTCTAAGATTCTAAAGTTCCTTCTATTATCAATTATTATTTTCTTTTGTTCTAATCTAATACGAACATTCTAGACAATCTGATTTATTATATTTATTCAACTCTGATCACAATTTATTAATATTCTATCCATCTATTCAATTCTTTTGCTCTCTTTTTGCTACCTTCTACCTAAATTAGAATTTTTTTTCATTTTTTATTAACTCTGACCATTTAACTCTAAGTTTTAGAATTTCTATAGAACAAATCATAGCAATCTATCTTAAAATATCTAGAAACATTTCTATTTTCTATATTCATTTTTTTTATTTTATAATTCATTTAAAATAACATATAAATTTTCCAACTTTAAGTTTATTTTCACCATTATGCATAAGATTGGTTATATTTTTAATCATCTATTAATATGTTAAGAATTACTAAAAAAATATTTTCCACATTCCATTACTGTATTTTTATATTTTAACAACACCTTTAATGTAATAATATGGGCTCGATAATAAATACTTTTTAAAAAATGATAATATTTTAATTTTTCAAATAAACAATTTAATTTCATTTTTTTATGATTTAAAACTAAGAAAATTTCAAAAGCTAATAAAAAACATCTTCAGCACATTCTATTGAAAAAAGAACTTAAGAATAAGCATTTTATTAAGTTAATTTAGGATGTAAAATTTATTAAGGAAAGCAAATTTTAATAGAAATAATATTTTTGTTCCTAATTTAAAATACTTTCTACTATTTCCAATTAAAAATTATGTTACTTTAGAAAGATGTTAGGAAAAATTAAATATTAAACTCATTTGATCAAATTAAAAAAGAAGGAATCAATGAAGGAGGGAGGAGTATAAAGATAAAAAATAGTAAAAATAAATACTATTTATTAAGTATGTTGGTGATTTTTAAGATATGTTAGGATATTCATTCAAGCTTATATCTACTACTATCTTAAATGAAAAAATTAAAAATACTTCTTGATTAAAGATATAAAAAATATTTAATTTTTACTTCCTTGATATGTATTTAGCAAGTAAAGGAATTATAATAAGTATTTGAACCATGAAAATTTAAAATAACTTTTTACCCTTAAAATATCCCCTTTTAAAATGTTTTGTATCAAAGAACTTTAAATCTTACAATTTCTCTTTTTCCATACTTCTATATTTTAAGATTGATAAATACTTTCAAATAACTTTACAAAATACATTCCTAGCTTTCACTGCCTCAAAAAACTGTTGTCTCAATCATATAAATTTATCAATGAAAAAGCCTTTGTTTTTTATTAAAAATATGATATTCTAACATAAAAAAAGTACTATTTATGATAAAAGATTTAAATTTCTATTATTTTAGGAAACTAAACCAAAAAATCCTTAGTGATAAAAACATTTTTAAAAGTTTAATTGAGGGAAATTAATATTAGACTTAATATAATAATAATTTTTTAATTTTTCAAAAATACTTTCACTCTGTAAATTATAATAATTTTATAATATTTTGAAGAAATGATAAAGAAATATTATCATTAAGTAAGCTATTAAAACTCTTCATTAATTATTGGATTAATCAGGAGACTAACCTAATTAAAATATTGATTTTTTTTAAAAAAGATATTTATTTGTTATTTGAATCAGAATAAGTTGGTAGTTAAAAATCATTTATTGAGAAAGTACAAAAAGCAATAGATAAAGTTTAAAGTTAATTTAAAGTATTTGATAAAAAATAAGGGATGTTGAAAGCGGTTTTTCAGAAATGCATGAAATTCATAGGGATTACTCTTATAATATTCTTTTTACTGCTCTACATTATGATATTTTACTCATATATCTATGATTTGTGTTAGATCTATTATATTTATTTCTAGAATAGCTTAGTAGTTGGCTTATTAATGTTATTAGTTGGTTATTATTTGGGATTTTGTATCATCTTTAATTATACTATGGGTATATTTGTTCATCCAGGTAAAAGTAATACCAAAAGACATCGAAATTATTAGCTAAATGGTTTAGATGAAAGCGATGAAGATGATGACCCTAATAATTTTGTAAATATTTAAGATTCAAGACCAAAAATATGCCGTAAATGCAATGATTTCAAGCCATTAAGAGCTCATCATTGTAGTCTTTGCAATGAATGTATATATAAAATGGATCATCACTGTCCATGGCTCGATAATTGTGTAGGATATGAAAATCATAGATATTTTCTCTCTTTTATCTTTTATTTAATGATTTCTATGATCTATTTGAGTTGCTTGTTTCTCTATATAGAAATTCATCTTTAAGAATTTAGAGAAGCTAGGCATGTTCAAACTAAAATTTTCCCAGTTGTATCTCTCCTATGTTAAGTTTTATCTTTTGTTTTGATAGCATTTAATGCTTGGAATTGGTATCTTGCTATGAAGGGATTTACAGCTGTTGAATTTTGGGGAAGTAAATCTGATGGAAAAGATCCCTCTGAATATGCATTTTAATATCCAACTATATCAGAAAATTTATATCATGTATTTGGAACTTACAGTTATTTCAAGATGCTACTTCCAAGCACAAGAGCTTTGCCTCATGATGGTAATTTTTTTATATTTAATAAATAAAGAAAAATTGTGTTTAGAAATATTTAAAATCAGTAATTTAAAATCAAAAAATAATCTTTTACGTTTTTGATGTTTTTGATGAAGATTTGATAAAAATTTAATCAAAAGACAATATATTCATTTACTCAATAATTTTAATCAAAAAATTCACTTTTCTTGCTATTTTGCAAGATAAAAAAAAGTTAAATTTTTAAAAATTAAAATTATTTGTGAAGAAAAAAGTTAAAAATGAGCAAAAATATTTTAAATGAACCACTTTGTTTTGAGATGATTTTTAAATAGATTTTAAATTTAACTTTTATCATGAAATAATAATAGGAACAAAGTGGGAATTATTAATAAAACCAAAGAGACAAATAAAGCCCAGAGAGGATATTGAGGAATAATATTAAGCTAGAAATAGAAAAGTATAAAAATTTGAAGATGAAGTTGATAATGATGAAGAAGAGTAGAAATTTAACTCTTTTGAGAGAAATAATGAGAACTCGAGAAATATTAAATTTGAAGGATATGATGATAATGAAGATGGACTTTGAAATTAATTAATATTTGTTTAGTATTTGTAAATTAATCTATGTTAATTAAAAATTTTTGATAACAATGATATTCATTTTAGTTAGTTTTAAAATTATGTAAAGATCTACTTATTTATTTTTCTGGTTATGAATAATCAATTAATGATTTTAGCTATTATTTTTATGCTGATAGACAATCAGAAATAAACTTAATATTTGATTAATTATAAATCACTCAAAATTTTCAAAAGTTAATTTGAAGTAGGTGTTTTAAAAGTAAATAAATAGTAAAGTAGTTAACTAGGTAAAATGGCTGAAAGAAAAGTTCTAATTAAGTATTATCCTCCAGATTTTGATCCTTCTAAATTGATCAAAAATAAGCGTCCTTTAGATAAGTAGGATAATGTTCGTATGATGCTTCCGATGACGTAAATTATAATTATTATTGTAATGAATGTAAAATTTAATGTGTTTTGTAAATTTAGAGTTCGTTGTAACACTTGCGGAAATTATCTCTATATAGGCACAAAATTTAATATGAGAAAAGAAACTGTTTAAAATGAAAACTATTTGGGAATCAGAATTTATCGTTTTTATTTTAAGTGTACACATTGTTATAGCGAACTTACATTCAAAACAGATCCTAAAAATCATGATTACGTAGCAGAGTTTGGAGGTATAAATTCCTTTTCAAAACAAAGAATTTAAAATAATTATTTCATTTATATTCAAATTCAGCAACAAGAAATTATGAAGCATCTCGTGATAATGAAAAAGCTGAAGAAGTACTTAAAAAATTGAGAGAAAACGATGAAGAAGTAATTTATTTATTTATATTATTTATATAAAGCCAGTTAACATTTAGATTAAAATGAAATTTTAACTAATCTTGTTTTTTTAATTTAATTAGGGTAATGCTATGAAATTCTTAGAAAATAGAACTAATGATAGCAGAAAAGAATTAGAAATATTGGATGCTTTAGATGAAATTAGACATAACAGTAAAAAAATGTTATATGTTACACCTGAAGAGCTTATTAAATTAACAATTTAGAATTAAATCGAATAAAATATTTATGAAGAGTTGGATGATGATGAGCAATAAAAGCTAGAAGAATTCCTTCAAAGCCAAAGAACTAAACGTATAAAAGATTATAATGATGATTCAACTAATGATACATTGAGTACAGTCAGTTTTTTAGCAAGTGATTAGAATGAAAAGTAAGAAGATCGTAAAAAATAATTTAAGCATGTCTTCACAGTCAAAAAAATATAGAAAATTTCTGAAACAGAATAAAAAGTTAAATCTATCAATCAGGGAGAAGATCCTAACAAAACCTAAAGTAATAATGAAAATAAATAAAATAATTTGCAATCTCTCCTTAACTATTCAAGTGATAGTGATGAAGAAGAATGAAATTAAAAATTAACTAAGAACAGATAAATATATTACTCAAAAAAAAAATTTATTATGTAAAATTAATATATTTTATTCATATTTTGATTTTATATTCTTTTAATATATTTTAAATGTTTTCTTTACTCTTTCTAATTTTTTATTAAAAATAACCCAAATTGTTTGTTTTGTTTTAAATTTATTCATTTTTTAGGATAATATCCCTGAATGGAACTTTTGATAATTATTTTCATATTTTTACTAAGACTTTAGCATTTCGTGCTGTTAATCTATTTTAAATTACTTATTTACTTTTTCAAATAAAAAAATTCAAAAATTGTTTGTTTTGATTTCAACTCAAACATTTTTTTGTCCTTAAAAAAATTTTGTAGACAAAACAAAATAGATATTTATTTTAGTATTTTTACTTGTATTTTAGCTTTTTGGATCTTATTAAAATAAAAATTAAAAAATTGAAGAAAAAAAAAAATTCCAAATTTTTCAGTTTATTAAAAGTTTTATTTTTTTTGTTATTTTAAATAAATTAAAATATTAATAATATCTCTCTCTTTTTCTTTTTAAATCTTCTTGATTTATTAAGCTTGTAAGATTTTAAACCATTCCAAAAAATATTCTATTTACTAATTTTCATTTATTTATTTATTTAATTAAGTGAAAAATCAAAATAATGAATCTTAGTTTTGTATTTATGATATTAATGAATTAAATTATGTTTTAAAAGAAGTGACTCTTTTCGTTTACTTTTATTAAAACGCTTTTTGAAGTGATTCCAAATTTTATTTTCTATTTTCACTATTCTAGCTTTTTTTTTTGATAGATGGTTATTTATTAGAATTTTGTGTTCTTAGAGAAAGGATTATTTTTTAAGTCATTATGACTATGAAAGATGAAATTTAATTATGTGTTTAAAATTTTTAGTTAATTCTAATTAGATTTATAGTATTTGCTTGTTTGGACGCTTTGTAGGTTTGATGAACATTTAATTTAGCGGAATAGTTGATCGGAAATCAATATAAAAGATACAAAATATATATTGTAATTAACTAAGAAAGATTAAGATTTAAAAATAGCAAAAATAGAAATGGATAGCTAAGGTATTTGTTTATAAAAGATAGATTAAATAGAAAAGTAGAGCTAAAATATTATTTATATAATTAAAGCAAATGAGGGAGAAGAAATACATAGACTGATCTACTTTAAAAAGGAGTAGTTCTAAAACTAAGCAAGAAAATAATGTAATTGATTCACTAAATTAGCAAAACATTTTGAATTAATTTTGTTTCCAAAAATGTTGAAAAAGTAAAATAAAATATTCAAATTTTAATAGATAGAGATTAAATATTTAAGAAGAAGAGAGTTAAAATGAGTGCATAAGAACTTTTCTCAAAATAGGAACACTATGAACGTTATTTCGATGATGGTGAGGATGCTATGAACTATCGCTAACATCATCACAACCGCTATGAAAAAAAATATCATAATGAAGGGGTTTCAGAAGAATAACTAATTAGCTAAAACATATATTTATTAAAGACTTAAAACTTAGACTAAATCAGACAAGCTCTCAAATATTTCAAAAGCTAAGCCCTCTAAGGTATAAATTAAATAGTAAAAATGAATAAAACCATATTAATAATTTAAAAATAATACAGCTGCAAAACAAGATGTTGAGCTTAATACAATTAGAAAAATGGTAGACAGCAATATTATTTATGAACTCATAGAATTATTTAACTTAACTAAGGATGCATAAGGTCATTACCTTCTTCCTAATGATATTGCAGTAATTTTTATTGTTTTAATAAATTATTTAAACTAAAGCAAATTATTTCTTTTTTAGGCTGATGCTCTCTATGTCCTTGCTATTATAGCTTCAGGGGATGATCAATTTACAAGTTCAATTATAAATAAAAATGGTTTAACCATATTCAAGGATTTCGCTTTTTAAATATCTGATGATCCATTACTTTAGTCATCTGCTTATTTAGGTTTGGTTAATTTATGCAGCTTAGATAGAAAGGAAGTTCGTAAACATCTCAAGAGTATAGGAACAATAGAGCATTTATAAGTAATCATAGGTAATTAGTTAATTAACTTCATACAAATGGCAATTTTATTAATAATAAAAATATGTCTTGAATATTGAATGAATTTTCAAAATATTATTTATTTCTTATACTAAAATGAATGTTATTTTTATTTGGAATAGCTAACAATATAAATAAACTGGCATAAGAAGATTATAGATAAATGATAGAAAATGGTGTTTGGCTGGTGAGTGTTTTGTGTTTTGATCCACCTGAAATTGAAACAGAGTTCAACTAGTTATTTAACACTCTTCCACTATTAATATCTTGCTTAAACACAGGCAATATTAAAATTATCAAGGATGTTATTTGGATTATAGATATTTGTCTTACTTAAATCCCTTAAAAGAAATCTAATTCTATTCAATCAGATCCCTAATTTAGCAAGAAGCTAATCAATCTTGGTCTTAGTGAAGCTTTTCAAAAAACTGTCAAGTAAATCAACAAATTATTCAATGAAATTTTTCATTCTAAATTTTAAAAAATGCTATTTATCATCAAAAATAAATTTTTATTTGAAATGAATATAAATAATTTTAAAAAAATAATAAAATAGAATTGAAAACAAGAAAATTAAAGCTCAAACATTTAGAGGACTGAACAAATTGATGAAGCTAAGTTAACCAGATTAAATAGAATAAATTTACAATCCTGAATAAATTAAATACATTCTCCCAGTTTTGAAAAGCAAATTAATTCACAATTAATATTATGCCATTAATTATCTAAATGAGGTTTGCTATTAGAATAAATTCAAAGATTTTCTTTAATTAGATGATATTCTAAAACAACTCATGCTTATTATTGAATAAAAGCAATCTGATAAATTTACTCAGCTTATCTTGCAAAGCATATTAAAAATTCTTGAATAAGGAGATGACTAAGATATTAAAAGGGTATTCGAATCAGGATTATTATCTGTACTTGAAACTACTCTCATATACTCTGAAGAAGGAGAAAAAAGTGCTCCTCAGAATATCATTCTTTCCCTTTAAATTCTTCTCAATGCTTATTAGATAGCTAATTCAAATTAGCAATATTAGATTAAACTGCAAAGAATGTCTCTAGAAAGATTATTGAGTAGTCTTCAAACACATCCTTTAGATAATATTTATCAATTAAATCTTTAAATCCTTGATAAATATTATGAAGAAGCTTGATGCTAAATAAAATATATAATTATTCCATGTATAAATAATATTTAAATCCTAACTAATATTTATAAAATTGCACAATTTATTTTAAATATGTTTGTCAAAATTATATTCTATTATGTATATCCTCTTACATTATAGATCCACTATTGAATTGTAAAATTTCTAATTTATTTGATTTAGTATTTATATGTAGAAAATAAAGTATTTTTGATTATTAACTGCTATCAAACAAATTACTCTATGAATTTAAGTTTTAACTAAAAAAACATAATTAATCTATCTGCCTACTTAGCTTTTACAAATTAAATAAAATAAAGAGTTTTATTTTTACATTTTGTATTTAGAATATTTAAATATTAGAATTTTTCAGTTAGTTAGTATTGGTTTGGAATATCAATTATTTAAATATTGTTGTTACTGTATACCCTCATTATAATTAATAATGATTTCGCTATTTACATTAGATAACTCATATTAAAAATGAATGTTGCAAACTTCAAACTAAATTTTGATTTAAAATAACAATAAAAGAGGATTTAGAGTATTTAGTATAATTAATTATGAAATATTCTAAATTACTTTTTATCTTTAAAATTCTAACGGGATTTACTTGTTTTTGATAAATTATAAATTAATCACAAAAAAATAAAAAAGAAAACATAAATCAAATAATTCAATAAAGTGAAATGAACAGCTTGCAACCCGAAATGGAAATAACTGAGGATAAAAATCAAAAGAGAAATAAGAGTACAAATAACAAAAGATCAAACAGTAAACTCTTGCGGAGTTAAGAAAATGAAGAAATATTAAAAAATGAGTCCTAAGATTTTGAATCATAAGACCCGAATGTGCTCAAAAAAGACAAGAAGAATTTAGAAGAAATTAACTATGACTATACGATCAGCCTGTCAAATCTGTTTACAGAATAGCCTAAAATTGAAAATTTTTTCAATTTTTAATGCAAAGAAAGTCGCGAAAATGTTACAGTGAGTTTACTATCTTACGCTAAAGGTTCTTCCTATTTGCTAAGCTAAATAATTGATAAAAATATTTCAAAGCAAAGAGATGAAAAAAATGATCTTTTTATGTATAACTATGAGAAAGATAAATACAAAAACTTTATATTTATCAACAGTAAAAGGATGGGATAGCCTACTTGTTACCAAACCAATATAAATGAGTATTAGAAATAGAAGTTCTAAATTGATATTTTGTCAGAGATATCTGATATCATGATTTTTGTAGTAAATGAAGTTACATAGTAAGAATAAGAATTGATCTAAGAACTAAAAATACGCTTTCTACTAAAAAAAAAAATGGATGATAGATATAGAGAGCTTATAATAGTCCATAATTTGTTTTAGACTAGTAAAGAGGATTTACAATAATATCCAGATAAAATCCAAAAATACTTTAAATTAGATTAATAGGAAGAATCAAATAATAAATATTTCATAGACTAAGAATACAAAAATATTACTCACTTTATTATTGGTAATGAAAACTCTTAAGAAAAAAAAAAGTATTTGACTAAACAAATCAAATATATCAAGGGACTTATCTTCAAAAGTAAAATCGATGGATACTCTATACACAAAAAGATTTAGGATTTCTTAAATAATTACTATGAGCTTTATGCAAAAATTGAAAAAAAAGAAGTAGAAAAAGGGGAAGAAGAAGAAGAAGAAGAGCAAAAGGAAGAATAAAATTAGAGTTAATTATTTGACGATGTTGAGCAATAAAAAAAAGAATCTATTAAACCTTTGGTAAAAAATGAAAGACCTTCAGAGTAAATAAAAATTAACAATTAAAGTAATAATTTTGAAAAAGAAAATCAGGTTTAACAATGTTTTATCCAAAAAAATAATGACCTTGCTTTAAATAACCAATTTTACTAATTTAAAGAAGTAAAGAACTTCAATTACTAACTCTAAAAAAAAGTAATTAAAGAACTAAACTATAGACTTTTCTTCTCTTAAGGTAATTAGTTGCAAGTTCTTGTTGAAATTCCAGGTCTAATTAAAGATATAAAGCTGAGCTTGACAACCAACGATAACTCACTAATCATATCCTTTGAAAAGTAAATGTATAATAGCCAAAATTATGAACCTATCTAAGTTAGACTTCAAAACCATTTGTTTAAAATCTTTAAGCTTTTAAAGAAAGATAGCTATGAAAATAGTAATGGAATTCTTAAGATTTATTTGAAGAAATCTGGTAAATATGATGAAGAACTATCTTCATGTTTTCAGGAAAAAAACTTTAAAATTTATTGTTAATTAGATTAGATTGAATACAATAATTGAATAATAAATATTTGATATTTAAATTGTTTTTCATTTGGATGCATCATTATTCATTTACATCAGTTCTATTTTCTCAAATTTTAAATAATATTTGATCATATCATCTAAAGTAACTTCTCTTTTTCTTTAATTTAGAATATTAGTATTATTTTTTTTAATTTTTTTGCAATTATTTCTACATCATTTTTTTTTTCAAAGTAAACATTTATTTAAAGAATTTAATTAATAATATTTAAAAATAATATAAAATAAAAAATTTACATATAAAAATAATGAATTTTTAAAATTAACATAAATTAAATATATATAT